>JAKUCV010000302.1:79924-149454 GCA_028386065.3 Turnera subulata | reverse complement strand
CGTAAGCTTAACGTAGATAGTGAAATCTTCAAGTGAGACTTGAAGGGCTGGATTAGCCACACTAGTAGAGTGTGTGTGAACCAGGATAAATCTCTTGTGTCCTTCATTCTTTTAATTCCGCATTCAATTCCTGCTTATTTCGGTTTTATTCGATTATCGCTATTCACCCCCCTCTAGCTTAAGTCTATTGTTCCTAACATATTGGACAAACGCAAGTGGATTTTCTTGGGATGAGAATCTCATATGGCCACTACATTCCAGGACCACATATCGCACAGGAATTGCCCACCTTCCCTGACGAACACCTGTCCCCGAAGGAGATTCAGCAATTTCTTGAAATTGTCAATTATCTCCGCAATTTCATTCCAAAAGTAGCTACTTAGACCTCAGCCTTATCACAAATGCTGAAAAAAGCTGCTCCACCATGGGGTCCTGAACAAACCATGGTTGTCCAGCAGTTGAAGCAAGTGACTCAAAATCCTCCACCGCTGAAGATTCCCTCTGAGGGAAAAAGAATTCTTCAGACTGATGCTAGTGATCATTATTGGGGTGCTGTCCTACTTGAAGAAATTGATAACATCAAACATCTTTGTGGACATGCTGCGAACAATTCAAAGGCTCAGAAAAGCATTATCACACCATCTACAAAGAAATCCTAGTAGTCAAGAATGGGATCAAAAAATTTGAATTTCATTTGATTGGACATCACTTCAAGATACAAATGGACAATTCTTCTTTTCAAAGATTCTTGAAATTTTCTGAAGATTTTAGATTTCAAAAACAAGTCCCTCCCAGAGAAACAATTATTACTAGACTCAAATATCCTTATTATAAAGAAATTGGATAGGGGTAGGCGATAAATAATCTGAACTCTCCTAATCCTCATTTACACACTCCAGAATACACCTACACCTTTGTATCCCTGTCAATGATGTTTCCATAAGAGAATCTAAGAACAAAGGAGGTTTTACATGTTCAGAGAGGATCAAAGGATAAGAGGAAAGCAAGAGAAAGTATAGAAAAAAATACATAGACGAGAAGAGAAAACACAGGGGTAAAGTATAGTATAGAAAGTACACAGAGAGAAAAGAGAGTACAGAGAAAGTAATACACAGAGGGAAAGGAGAATATATAGAATAGAGAGAAAGTACACATAGGAGGAGGAGAGAGTGCACAAAGAGAACACAGAGAGAAAATACACAAAGGGGAGTACAAAGAATAGAGCAGAGAAAGTATACAGAGGGAAAGAAAGAGAATACAAAGAAAAAGAGAGGATTGAGAGAACATACAGGGAAGGAAAAGAAAAGACTGGGAAAAGTATAGAGAAAAGAAAAGACTGGAAAAAGTATGGAGAAAATACACAAAGAGGAAAAAAAAAAGAGAAAAAAGTACAGAGAAGGGAAATAAAAGACTAGAAAAAATATAGAGAAAGTACTCAAAGAAAAACACTCAAAGGAGAAAGAAAGATAGGGAAAGGGAAAGAAAAGACTAAAAAAAATATAGAAAAAATACATATAAGAGGAAGAAAAGATAGGAGAAAAGTACACAAAAAGAAAGAAAAGAATAGGAAAAAAATAAGATATATAGAGGAGATGATAGAATAGGAAGAAAATATACAAATGATAAGAGAAACCTGTGAATTTCTAATTGAATTCAGTTTCCTTTAAACAGGAGGAATAAGATTCCTTCAGAAGATCAAACAGGGAAAAAATCATGAGAGTCAAGAAGTATACAAAGATGGTGACTTTGGTGTCAAAGCCACAGTAAAGAAGGACACCACCAGAGCAAAGAAGGGTTTATGTTAATGACTTAAAGACTAGAATTTCCTGAGCAATTCCCCCTGTGTTTTTTCAGGTCACAATCACTTGTGATTTTACTTGGATTGATGTTACCTCTTCCTTTCTGCAGAAGAAAAACACAAATTCCCTTTTTGTACTTTATCTTCCACCATCTATTTGGAATAATTTAATTAATATACATTTACGATTCAGTGGCTAACATCATGAAAAAAAAAAAGAACAAAATTTGTTAAAACTGTTGGATCCTTGGTCAATTTTTTTCATGAGAAATTTTGTGAAATTTCTTAGCATTATTATACATATAAATTTAATTCATCTTACAACAATTTATATGAAATTGAATCTATTATCTATATATAACATAGATATTATACCTGCGTGCATGTGGATTAAAAGAGTAGGAATTAGGTCTCCTTTTGTTGTGTGGTTGAATATGTATGAAGATTTCTATTCTTTTCTCCAAATCTGACTCCAAAAATAACCAAACAACATAGTAACATATGACGTGGAATGTTGTGAAATGTTAAACTAGAGGTGGATTCCATGGTCCAAGGAGAATTGATTACCTTAAACCGGACAATGAATTAGATGGGGTTGTCTAGGAGATTGAGTTATTAGTAGCCAAAGGATGGATCTGTAAATATCAATTTTCAGAATAGCTTCAATTCCACGCTGTCTCTCAAATTTTCTTTGATTAATGGTGAAAGAACCAGAACTGTTAGCAACTTTTAACTTTTTTAAGAAACTTTAAAATCTTTTCAGTACTAAACTAAGCTAATTAGTTTGGGTTTAAGGGTCTTTATATTATTGGGTTTTAAAAGTCAAAGTCCAGTTCAGTTTAGGAATTATGTCTTGTCCGTTAAATAAAGAGTCTATATCTATATAAATAGGTTGTCAGTATTTTATTATGAGTGTAGCAAAAATAGGGTTGTGAGTAAAACATCAAGGGTGTGGCTACCGTGAGGGACACTGCGGTGTCGCCTAGGTTTCAAATTAAATAATAAAGTTTGTATTGCCGGTGAATTTCTATATTTTACAATTAGTGGCGGAGCTATATTTTACAATTGGTAACGGAGCCTGTAGATCGGATGAAAAGGCTGCGCAAGATTCGTGGAGGGAAAGATTATGTTTGTGGTGATATTACTGTGAAGCAAGGAGCTGGAAAAAAGTGAAGGAAAAAAAAAGGTTCGTTGATTTTGTGAAAGGGAAAAAAAAGGGGTGCATTGTTTTGGAGGGATTGATGAAATTGTTCAAATCGTGAATTGCGAAGGGGCTGCATCGTTAAAAAAGAAAGGAAAGAGAAAGTTAGCTGCGCAAAGTTCCAAACCTTGAAGCCGTTGCAATTGTTCGTGAAAACAACGTTCGTTGAAAAAAAAAGAGTTTTGTTTGTGACATTCGTCTCGTGGTGCTTTCATTAGTTTGTTTTCTAAGGGTTCGTGGTGACCGGAGTGGTGAGGCTTGCTTGTGAGGAGTCGGTGAAAAAAAAATAAATAAATTTGTATTTGTATTTGTTATGAAAAATGTGATGTGATGAATAGTGAATAATTGTTGTACCACCTACCTTAATAGTGTTTCTTGAGGCTATATAGCCTATGTATTTTGGGACAGAAAATAGAGTTGAAAGCTGCTCTTTCCCCGTTACTACTTCATCTTCATCTGCTCCATTTCAGCTCTTCTCCTTCATTTCTTCTTCTTCATTAAACTCTAATATTTGTAACACGTTATCAGTACGAAGCTTGCTCAATCCAGAGAAGAAAAACTGAGTAGAGAAAAAAAAACCGAAATAGAAACGAAAACATAACCAGAAAAGAAAAAGGGAAGAAGACGAGCAACAGTTTCGTCACCCTTGATTACTGTTCACCAGTGACCATTCTGCGCCGCCGTTCGGCTCACCGCCGCCACCGCCGCCTTTGTCGTGCCGTCGCCTACAGAACGATGCCGCCCCCGTCCTCCGCCGTTGCCCGACGCACCGTCAGGACATCAAGACCCGACGGCCACGCCCGACGGCCCGCCTCCCTCTGCACGCGACGGCCGCGCCTCCTCTGGCCAGCAGCGACACCACCTCACGCCGGCCCTTCCATCGCTCCTCCTTTCCGCGCCCCCACCCCCGTTGCAGCGCCACCGCCGTCGCTGCTAGCAACGACGATCCGACGAGATCCATCCGACCCAACTCGCCTCGCCTGCAACCGCACCATCAGCCAAGCTCCCTTGGTTGTCCGCCGCGCTCGCCTCCTCCTCAACTCGTCTCGTCGCGCCATCGACGCAGTTGCCGGCAAGAAGAGCAAGGCGGGTTAAAGACGGTCTGATTCCTCTTGGGTGAGTTGCAGACCCGACCACGCAGACCCGACCCGTGTCCTGACCCGGACGCACAAATGGGTAGCGGGTTGGTTTTTGGGCTGGGCGTTTTGAGCTGGCCGGCTCGGTCCTGCTGCACGGGGCTGGGTCGGTACTGTTCAAGGCCCAGCTCGAAAAAAAAAACCAGTAAATTCTGATAAAAAAAAGGGAGAGAAAGAAAAAAAAAAAGAGAGAAAGAAGAAAAAAAAGGGGGAAAATGTGGAGAGAAATATAAAAACAAATTCTATTAAAAAACAAAAAAAAAGAGGGGGAGAATTTAAATTGCTGAAAGATTTATCGAGTAAGCATACCCTCTATTATTATGCTTTACTTAGTATTCAATATTGGCCGGCTAAGCCGCCTTATCTATTTGTTGGCCGGCTAAGCCGCCTTATCTCTTTGTTGGCCGGCAAAGCCGCCTTGTTTCATTTGTTGGCCGGCTAAGCCGCCCTCTATCGAGCAAGCATATTTTTATATTTTTTTATTTATTTAAATTACGATTGGGCTATTAAAAGGCCCATTGCATTTAATTTTTCGCTTTAATTTCATTTACATTTTGTTTGGGCTCGTACAAGGCCCATCATATTTATCTTTCGGTTATTTATTTTTTTTGGGCTAATCAATAAAAGGCCCATGTTTATTTATTTTTATTATGTTTTTATTTAATTTTTGGAATTATGTGATTAGTTTTTCGCGGCCCTTAAAATTTCCGGAATAAATTTTTTTTTATGGGCGCTGAAATGCATTTAAATACAAATAGTCTGGAAGACTCAATAACAGAGGAAATAAAAGCAAAATATGGCGAAGACCGGATGTCTTACTACCAAAAAGATCTTGCAGATCCTTTAAAGAAATATTGAAGAAAAACATAAACCACCAGAAGGTGGATACTGTATAACCATCAAGAAGATGGATATTATATGACCATCACGAAGATGGATACGGTTCTTATCTTGCTTACCCTGAAGGTGCAAGCCAATATATATTGAATAATTTTATTTTATGTTCAGTTTTTATATTCAGTTTTATTTAATTTAATTTTATTTATTTTACAACATTTTATAATCGTTTCTAGAATATTGGCTCAAGTATTAGTCCTGAAGACAATGCAAGTTGACATCCAAGGGGGAGAGTTATATGTGTGGATGTCAACTATTTCACATAACTATTGATAGTACAATCTCGAAATGAGAAAAAGATTAACACGCTCCAGAAGAGCATAAGTTTTGAACGCTCCAGAAGAGCATAAGTTTGAATATGTTCATGAAGAACACATACTTTACTATGATCAAGAAGATCATAAATTTATGCTTTGGAAGAGCAAATGCTCTTGAAGAGTACAGAAAACCCCCATTCACAGTAAAAGCAAATTATTATGGATCCATCGAATTGACTCTGCTCTATTCTTTGGAGCGAATAAGATAGTATAATTGTGCCTGTGGCCGTGGATGAGATAATAATGGCAAAGCTAAGGGCAAACATGTATTGCAAAATGGATCCATAACTGGAGTACATTCAAAGAGGAATTGTTCTCATACATAAGTATTAACAGTTATTTATCTGTTGGATACAACATTAACTCTAAAACTTTGAGCCTCGTTGTTGATGTTGACCCTAACACTCTCGTTCCAGGAGAACCACATACCACCCATATTGTTTTCTCCAAGTATCTCAAACTGATTCGTTGCAGGAAAACGGAGTGGGATTACACCATGATTTTCTCCTGCTTGCCACAAAGTCTCAGTAATCAGTACCATGTTGGGCTTGTACTGATTCTTCAGGTCCCTTAAGGTACACACAAAGTCTTGAGACCTTCTTGCCACACCTCTGCAATTCCACAGTAACAATCGTACCTTAGGCCACATAGGCAGTAATCCAGACACCCTTGGGATACTCCGAGCCATCATAGAAACTTGATAATAACTGCTTTGATTCAAAATTTGACAAGTAGGCTCTAGCTGGAATTCCTGCAATCTATCAGATATGAAAAACATAATAGAGTTAGCCAAGCCATAAAAGGAAGCCCTTAGATTGCTTTGGTCCTCTTGGAAGAAAGTTTCTTCCATAGGAGTCATAAAGAACCTAGACGAGTAAAGCTCATCAACAAACACTAAACGAGGAATTCTTGCGAGTTCACTCGGCAATTCCTCCTGTTGCTCATTCACCATGCTATAAGCTAGTTTATTCCTTCTTCCAAGTGAGACACCCTCAACAAAGAAAACAGTAGCTGGGGAAGGCATTTTTCTTGTCTTTTTAAGTTTTTTTTTTTTTTTTCTGAATCTTTCTGACTCTACCACTCCCTTCTTATAGCCTAAGCTTAGGCAGCTAAGGTGTCAATTTTTCAATATGTGGACCCCAGACAGATCCAATAGGATTTCCTTTTGAGAAAGTTTGTCACTACATTTAATTATTGCTCAATAATTCTGTTCTTTTTCCGACATGAGTGGCATAAATAATCCTAAAATTGGCACATATATTGTAGCATGAAGCTAGAAATTGAGTAATTGAATCTTACCATATCCAGCCAGAAGCTGGAATGCACTAGCATGAAGCTAGCAATTTTAAGTGATTAAAAACACAGTTTGCGCAGCCTGAAGCTGGCACCAACTTGAAGATGGTTCATGGATTTATTGTTTGGCATGACCGGTTGGGCCATCCCGGATCAATGATGCACGAAATTTATTTGGTCATTCATTGAAAAACCAGAAGTTTTTGTAATCAATAAATTTCCATGTGTTTGTTTGCTGCAAAATAAATTATTCGGCTTTCACAAGAAGAGATTGGCCTAGAATCACTAGCAATTTTGGGAATAATTCAGGGACATGAATGCGGATTGATAAATCCGCCGTGTTGACCATCTAGGTAATTTTTAGGATGCATCGACTAGATGGTCTATTGTGTGACGCAAGTTGGCATTGTGCGCACTTATTTTAATGATTAAGCCACTTGCGGGTACATATCCCTACTTAAGTTATTAGACTATATGTCTAGATAATGCTGGTATATTTCTTCAATGGATAATGTATATCATTGGAAATAAACTCAAACAGATCTGGGGGAATATTGACAATTGATTGCAGGACCATTGTTAATGAAATATTACTGTATGAGAAAATGGTATTTTACATGCAACAATACTTGTGTGCATCAAGCCAACAAGTTATCATAAGGTCTCCCCATTTAATTGGTTCATGGTCACGAACCTAGTAACTCCCATCTTCGAACCTTTGGTTGTACAGTATATAATGCTCCACCATAGCATAGTAAAATTGGTCCTTAAAGAAGACTGGGAATATATGTAGTGTATGTTGGGTATGAATCTCCATAAATCATTGACTAGTGATTGGAGATTTGTTTATTGCTAATTTGATGAAAGAGTTTACCCAACATCAGGGGGAGAAAATAAGCAGCTGGATCAAGATATTATTGAAATGTTATTCAATGCTTAGTTTTGATCCTCAAATGAATTCGTTTGAACCTGAAGTTCAGAAGATGATTCATTTGCAAAATATTTTGTCAATTTCCAGACACATAAAGTGACCAAATCTTATATACCAGCTGCAAATGCTCCTGTTCATATTGATGTTCCAGAAGAACAAGTATAATATGCAAATGAATCTAAAGTACGCCAGAAGCTCAGAATATACTCGATTCCTAAAGAAAACAAAATTCTCGATAGAGAAATAGGAGCAAAGAGATAATATGGCCCTGGTGAGAAAATAAGACCTCCAGTAGAGGTTCATATTCAAAGTCCTCAAGAAGAGAAAAATGTGAAAGCCCTCTCCCCGAGGGACCCACCATATTCAGGTATTGTTACATCACTCCCTTCGCCCGATTAAATCCTTTACCATGCTGCAGCACTAGGGATTCGAAATCGGGACGTGATGCTTTTTATCCCCCTCAAGGAGAGCACCTTCACCTCCCAATTTAATAAAATAAACAATTAAATGAAAGAGATTTACAAAAATACCCTTGAAAACCCGGGATACGTAAACCGGTGTCTCAGCACACAAATATTTTCCATAGAATTTTATTAACACCGAGATGTCACAAAAATGGAAGTAGTAAACCGGCTTAACAAGTCATAAGCCACCACGGCATCACACCGAAATAACATCACAATTTAAATCCCGGTAAACTACCGATAAAGAAATAAACCATTTATGACATCTCAAAATTTATTCTTAAGCAGCGGAAAACACAATAACATAAAAATTAAGATAAAGAAAACAACATGCATATGGGCCCTATGGATCCAACCGAGAGAAGATGCACAACTACCTGCTGAAGTATCCGCGTCTGAACTCCGAGTCGAAGGTAAAGGTGAGACAGCACGCTAACTATAGTCTTAAAAACAACGGTGGCGATTATGTGAGTCGCCTATTCAGTGAACATTAAAAGTCTAAGTATACATGGAAGTGAAGTCATGCTCGTGGGGTGAGTAGTTCACGAGCGCAAGTACAGCATACAAGCAATATCAGAATCACACACCAATACATAAACATATTATTGTGATATTGTCTTTATGATTTAGATACAATGAATTTTATTATTATTATTATTATTATTATTATTATTATTATTATTATTATTATTATTATTATTATTATTATTATTATTATTATTATTATTATTATTATTATTATTATTACGGGCCCTCTACTGTGAGTCAAGTCTCGGTAGCGCATCTGATCAAATCCGGGTGTGAAACCCAAGTGTCGAACCTCAGAAGGGGTAGATTCTGAGGCCAAAAAGCACCGATAAACCTCGAGTGGCCGGTAGCTCCTTGAGGGTGCACTCAGACACACCTAACTGGTGCAAGTCTTCCAGGGGTGCACCTACCTTCCCCTAGGATAACCATGCTAAACCGCATAATGTGACCCGAGGGTACCCAACCCTCCTTCGGGGCTACCAGCCGACTCCACAGTAGAATTTAATATTTTATTCTAAATTACACTTTTACATTTCAGTTGAAATACATTATGTTTTCCAGGGATGTGTGAATTCTATGTGTTTTTGTTCCATCCGGGCCTTCGGCCCATAACCACACACTATCACCAAAACATAATATCATGGTATATACCATAACCATCCTTTTAATGAAATTTGACATGTGGAAGCAATCAGGCACACAATTCCAATTACCGCATGTAGCAAACAAGGCAAGTAAATAAACAAACCACACCAACATGCATTCACAAAACATATATATAAAGACTTGTAATGTCACCTCAAAAATGCAGATTATGACTTCTCCCCGAGTCTGAGTCTACAGCTCCCGAGGTATCTCCCGTGCCTGAATACCAGTACATAATATAATCACTAAACCAATTTTAGAAGTAAAAACGTGTATGCATGCTAAAGGTATGCTCCAATCGAGTAACTCCCGGCCCTAACTATCCGATTATAAGATTTCCGGTCTAAGCCCAAAAGAATATTTTCTCATCAATAACTCCAAAGAAAAGGAATCTAAGGTTCACCGGTCTAAGTCCATAAACAATTCTCGGGTCTAAGCCCACTAAATCCTTAATCACGAATTCTGGGCCGAGGGCCCACTTCCCTAAATTCATATCTACCGATTTTGAAATTGGGCTTCGAGCCCGTTCCTTTAAGTCCGTAAATTTAATCATCCGTGATTAGGCCTTAAGTCCATATCTTTAAGTCCATATAAAACATTCTAAACTTCAAAATGAGATTATTGGGCCTGGGCCCGGTTTTCCTAAGAACCGTTCTAAAGGTCGTTCCTGAGCCCAAGAGTCTATCGACCTAAGAGTCTACTCATGTCGGTAATTCTTCCCGCCTCACACTCTAACTCCCCGCTCTCGGTAATCCAATAATTCACTTGATATTCAAATGTGTATATTCATAAAAGAATTCAATACTTACATACAAGGCAAAACCGAGACAAAACGAAAATAAATAACGTTAAAAAGTCGTAAAAGAGAAAGTACAGTCTGTCGGACAGAACCCGAGCCTTTGCTGGAAAATTCTCGAGCCCTCGCCGGATTCCGGTCAACTCGCCGGAAATTTCACAATGTCGCCGGAAACAGCCACCACGCACTGCCACCCTCCACACCAATGTTCGATTGGACACCCTGCCACAATCGGGAGACCAAACCCAACTATTGAGGCTTAACCCAAGCGTTGAATCAACCAACAGCAATCCAATAGCACTAAAACAAAATTGAAAGGTGGATTGAAACTCGGAATGCTTACCGGAAAAAGAATGAGTGGTTGTCAACTTCTAAAATCCGCCCAGCAGAACGACCATGGCCACCCCATCGAACACCAGCACAGTCCAAAGCTTATCACTGCCGCCCGCAACAACCACCCTTCGGACCACCAACAACACAACCCGCCAAGCCGAACCCAAACACACCGCCGCCGAAGACAACCAACAACATAACCCGATTAAACAGCACTTGGGAAAGTAAGGACGAATAGAGGAAGAGGCAGCAGGAAGAAAGGGAGAAGGGGGTCAGTGGCTTACCAACACGGTAACGACACGCGACGACGACACCCGAGTTCGACCCCTGCGTTCTCTGCCTGTGTGTCCTCAACTAGTGTCCATCCGACTACAGCAACGGTGACGACGAGTGAAGAGGGGTGATGGCCGACGACAGCATCGAAGGAAAGAGGGAGAAGAGGCTGTGGGGTTGGCGTCGGCTAGAGGGGAAGATGGGGGAATGATGAGTCTCGGTTACCAAAAACCGAAAGGGGAGGAAGAGAAAAGATAAGAGAGGAAAAGGAAGGGATGGTGATGCTTGATGCCGTTGGCATCATGATGGGGGTAGAGAGTGGGAGACAATGCCGTTGAGGCAGTGGCGGCAGAGTGGAGAGGAAACGGAAAAAAAGAAAAGAAAAGAAGAAAAGAAGAAAAGAAGGAGAAGGAAGAGGGGCGCCTGGGACTTGACCTAGCCGGCCGAACGACATGTCGTTTGGCTTGGCTTGGTCAACCCGCCCAGGTTGACCCTTCCCTAATGTTTTTTTTTTTTACATACCCAAAACGACGTAGTTTTATCCCAACTACGATAAACCCTGTGTTTCGTCCCGAAACACCATTTATATCCGACGAAACTCGAACACGACATATTACCAACTCACGATTAATAAATTCAATGGAAAATAAATAAATTTTTTTATTTCCATTACCGAAATCTGAAAATTTTATAAAATACAAATACGAAAAATAAAAATCGGGGCGTTACAAAAAATCCTCCAGAAGAGGTTTTCTGACACAATTGATAAAGTTCCAGAAGTAACCAGGTACCTGAAATAAATGAGTATGATGAGATCTCAATTACAGTGTCAGAAATAAGAAGGAACCGACGTGAAATAACCGTCGACGGAATATTTATTTTTATATAGCGCTAAATATTATGAAAGAAAATGAGGATCATGAACCTACATCTATTGATGAATTTAGGCGCAGAATGATTGGCCAAAATAGAGAGATATAATTTAGATTGTGTTAGACTCGCTTGACAAGCGAGGAATTTTTTGGACCTGTAGTCCGTACAATAATGGTATAAAACCGGTCGAGCATAAATGGGTGCTTGTGCGAAAAAAAGGGGAAAACACGGTTTGTCGTACAAAATACGATTTGTAGCACAAGGTTCTACCCAAAATGACCTGGTATTAATTGTGAGGAGCTATACTCCCCTGTGGTGGATGCAATTATTTTTGATAAGTCTTGCATTCTATGAAAGAATTAGAAATGCATCTAATGGATGCAATTGCAGCCTATTTTTACGGATCCATAAGTCATGACATATACATGAGAATCCCTGAAGGATTCAAGTTGCTTGAAGCAACTAATTCCCGGGAGTATACAAAAAATTAAGCTAAATTGATCTTTACATGGTTTAAACAAATTTGAGTATGCATAGTATAAAGTACATGCATGAATTTATTTTTGCTTATGTTGATAATTCATATATATATGTGTGTTTTTGCGATTTGAATATTATTGGAACTCCTGAAGAAGCTTCCAAATGTCGTGCTATGTTTTGAGATGAGAAATCTCATAAAAGAATTGGATTGGTCCTGGAGTATCCTGTCAAAGTGCAATTTATATTGCTAGTAACATGAAACCTGAAGCTTTTGATTTGAGCCTATTGGCAAGATATAACTTTACCCTTATCTTCGGGGTATAACAGATGTGGTATTATATTATCCCTGTAAACCCGAAGAGAATATAGTTGGTCTTTGCAAATGCAGATCTTTTATTTGATCAACATAAAGCACAGATAGGCATGTGCTACAACTTTACACATATAGCTGCTGTATCATTGCGACCACAAAAAGCAAGATAGAAAGGAAAATGTTCCAACAACGAATTATGGAGATATTGCTACCTACCTTGTCCCATTAAAGTAGTGATGTATCAAAAGTGATCAGACAAGGCATACGTCACCGAATGTCACCAAAACTTGACAAGGATGATTGACATGCAACGACAATATGATTTCAAGGGAGGCCAAAATCAGGGGGACTAGAATACGCACTACACTCTTTTTTCCTTCACCAAGTTTTTATCCCATAGGGTTTTTCTTGATAAGGTTTTTAATGAGGCAGTTATTCCAAAAAGCCTATTCTATCCAAAGTACAACAACATTCAAGGGGGAGTGTTCTGAAAAATATGATGTGATGAATAGTGAATAGTTGTTGTACCACCTACCTTAATAGTGTTTCTTGAGGCTATATAGCCTGTGTATTTTGGGACAAAAAATAGAGTTGAAAGCTGCTCTTTCCCTCTTGCTACTTCATCTTCATCTGCTCCATTTCAGCTCTTCTCCTTTATTTCTCTTTCTTCATTAAACTCTAGTATTTATAACAGTGTTCGTGTTATGCTCGTACGGGGATAAAGAAATTGTTGGTTGAAAAAAATTGTGCTCATGCGGGGAAAAAGGAATTGGTGGTTACAACACCAATTGGGTTGTGTTATTTGTGCAGCCAAAGCCCATAGCGTGTATTAAAAAAATAAAAGTGGTTTGTTGAGTGGATTTTTAAATTCGACAAAATCAAATATTTTTCATCATAGATAAAATCAATTTTATCAATTTTTTTCCCTTTATAGCCTTTTGGCTTTCTCTCCTTTTTTTGTTCAGCCGTTATCAATTTGTCTTCCTCAAATAAAAAATATTCTACAAAAACCTTCTCTTCTACTTGTTCAGCTACCTATTCGCTTTTTTTGTCTCCCTAGCAAGAAAATTTATTTTCTTGAACCTCCATCTCTTCTTTCTCCTCTCCTTGAGAAAATAATTCTTGAACCACCAACTCTTCTTTCTCCTCTCCCTGAGAAAATAATTCTTGAACCACCAACTCTTCTTTCTCCTCTCCCTGAGAAAATAATTCCTCCACGTTGATTCTTGACATTCAGTGCCATTCACCATGAAATTTAGAATCTTGACAGTAATCTGGCAGTGACAAATTTTCTACCTCAATTCTTCCCAATCTTCTAACTTCACAAGCAAACCTGTCTTCCTTGCTACAATCGGCCAAATCAATTTGCTCTACGCAAATTCTTACGAGTCCATGGAACTCACCTTCAAATTTAGCATCTGCTTTGCTATCCCACAAGTTGAGATTTTCAAAATCAATCTTTGACTGTCTTGAGACTTCTTTGCCAAAATACTCCAACTCATCTTCCACATACTGATCATTCTTCATCCAATATTGCCAATATTCTGTTCGAGCATTACGAGGCCAATTTAATCCAGACAGAACTTTGCCTTTCTTGGAAGCCTGCTTGAGTTTGAGGAAATATTTACTTGGAAGAAGAGATTTTTCAAGCACAAAATCATAACACCAGCGAGGAGTAGTATGAAGTAATATTTCCACAAATTTTTCATCCTTAGCCTTATAAACTTCCATCGGCAACATAAATAATGTACTTTCATTGGCAACCAAATCTCACACATCGCAAACCTTCATATATTTTTGAACTTGAACAAACCATGTATTATAACCTCCAAAATTCAATTTCTTGTACTTTGATTTCTCCATTCCAAAAAAAAGAACTTGAAACAAGTTAATTTTACTTACCATCAATTTGTCTTCCTCAAATAAAGAATCTCCTGCAAAAGCCTTCTCTTCCACTTGTTCAGCTACTTGTTCGCCTCTGTTGTCTCCCTGGCAAGAAAATTTATTTTCTTGAACCTCCATCTTTTCTTTTTCCTCACCTTGAGAAAATAATTCTTGAACCACCAACTCTTCTTTCTCCTCTCCCAGAGAAAATAATTCCTCCACGTTGATTCTTAACATCTTGTGCCATTCACCATGAAACTTAGAATCTTGGCAGTAACCTGGCAGTGACAAATTTTCTACCTCAATATTGTTGGGTATTAAACTAAGCTAATTAGTTTGGGTTTAAGTGACTTTATATTATTGGGTTTTAAGAGTCCAAGTCCAGTTCAGTTTAGGAGTTACGTCTTGTCCGTTAAGTAAAGAGTATATATAAATAGGTGTGTCAGTGTTTTATTATGAGTATAGCAAAAATAGAGTTGTGAGTAAAGCACCAAGGGTGTGGCTACCATGAGGGACACTACGGTGTCGCCTAAGTTTCAAATTAAATAATAAAGTTTGTGTTGCCGGTGAATTTCTATATTCTACAATTGGTAGCGGAGCTATATTTTACAATTGGTAGCGGAGCCTGTGAGGATCCGGTAAAGACGCTGCATAAGGAGAAGAAGAACTGTGTTCGTGTTCGTGGAGAAGAAAAAAATTGTTCGTGAAAAAGTTTGGAGGAAGAGCAAAGGGAAATTGGCAAAAGAGGGGAGAAAAAAAAAATGGTGTTCGTGAAGTGTTTGTGTTTGTGAAAAAAAAAAAAAGTTGTTTATGGTGCATGGCTTTTGGCGATACAGTAGAATTGTGGGATTTTAATTTGGAAGAGACAAAAATTGGCTGAGTCACTTTTGTGGAGGTTCATCAAGCGGAAATAAAAGTTTGGGTTCATTATTTTGTAAAAGAAAGTTGGCAAGAGGAAAAAAAGGGTCTGGTGAAGACGGAACACAAGAAATCGGAAAAAAAAAAGAGAGAAAATTGTGTTGCTGTTTCTGTTCTTGTTGATTAAAAAAAAAGGCTTTTGTGATTTGTTAAAAGATGGGACGAAAAAAAAAATCTTTTTCGTCAAAGGAAGGCACCTGTGATTTGGTTGCTGTGACGTGGTTGTTGTGGAGTGAAACAATGGAAAATAGCCTTGGCATGGATGGTGAAGCAAAAAGTTGGGAGGTAAGTAAAATTAACTTGTTTCATGTTCCCTTTTCGAATGGAGAAATTAAAGTACAAGAAATTGAATTTTTGGAGGTTATAATATATGGTTTGTTCAAGTTCAAAAATACATGAAGGTTTGCGATGTGTGGGATTTGGTTGCCAATAGAAGTACATTATTTATGTTGCCGGTGGAAATTTATAAGGCTAATGATGTAAAGTTTGTGGAAATATTACTTCATACTACTCCTCGCTGGTATCATGATTTTGTATTTGAAAAATTTCTTCTTCGGAGTGAATATTTCCTCAAATTCAACAGGTTTTCAAGAAAGGCAAAGTTCCGTTCGGATTAAATTGGCCTTGTAATGCTCCGACAGAATATTGGCAATATTGGTTGAAGAATGATCAGTATGTGAAAGATGAGTTGGAGTATTTTGGCAAAGAAGTCTCAAGACAGTCAAAGATTGATATTGAAAATCTCAACTTGTGGGATAGTAAAGCAGATGCTAAATTTGAAAGGTGAGTTCCATAGACTCTTAAGAATTTGCGTAGAGCAAATTGATTTGGCCGATTGTAGCAAGGAAGACAAGTTTGCTTGTGAAGTTAGAAGATTGGAAAGAATTGAGGTAGAAAGTTTGTTACTGCCAGATTACTGTCAAGATTCTAAATTTCATGGTGAATGGCACAAGATGTCAAGAATCAACATGGAGGAATTATTTTCTCAAGGAGAGGAGAAAGAAGATATGGAGGTTCAAGAAAATAAATTTTCTTGCCAGGGAGACAACAAAGGCAAACAGGTAGCTGAACAAGTAGAAAATAAGATTTTTGCAGATGATTCTTTATTTGAGGGAGACAAATTGATAATGGCTAAGAAAGAAGAGGAGAGAAAGCCAAAAGAGATGAAGGGAAGGAATTTGATGAAATTGATTTTATCTATGGTGAGAAAATTGATTTTGTTGGTGTTGATTAATTTTCCTCAGCCAAGGGACGTTATGGAGAGTGTTTTTGGATACAACAAAGGATGGGAGACAACACAAGATTTCTTTAGCAAGCAAGAAGGAGCATGGAAGAAGCATTTGAAGCCAAACATGCAATTTGGAAAGGATGTGAAGCTAAAGGTTTGTTTTGACTCAAGGAAGATGTTACTGTTTGAAGCAATGTTCAAGTTAGTCACTGCAACAACAGTGGCACTGAAGGCACTTGCAATTGATGGCATTGGGTAGAGTCATGTTATTTATTTGTAAGCTTAGTTTAAGGGAGATATTGTTAGGTATTAAACTAAGCCTAGTTTGAATGGGTTTAAAATTATTTATGTATTTGGGTTTTAAGAGTTCAAATCCTGGTTCGGTTTAGGAGTCTTATCTTGTCCGTTAAGTAGTCTATATAAATAAGTTTATCAGGATTTTATTATCATGTGTAGCAAGATAGTAGTTGTGAGAAAAAATACCAAGAGTGTGACCACCGTGAAGGGAACCACGGCATCGTCTAGGTTTTAAATTAAATAATAAAAGAGTGCTTCTCAGTGAACAACAAAAAGCTACGTGGCCTAACTCCTGATCTCCAGGTAACATGACACAACATTTTCAAAATCCAAATGTTCATCCATGCAAGAGCCTGATCATTATATATATCCAACCGATCATTCTAAGACAACTTGAAAGCCTTTTATATAACCACAGAGAATACCGCAATAGAAAGAGAGGAAAATAAGAACCAAATCAAAAAAAAAAAAAAGAAGAAAGAAATTAAGCATGACCAATCTGTCTGTCTTACTAACGATTTGTTTCTAACAAAAGTAGACTGTCTTACTTTTTGCTCTAGAACCACCATGTAATATTGTCTAGTATGTCTAGAGCGAAAAGCAACACGTAGACTGCCAATGATGTGCCAGCACCCCAAATGATGTGCCAGCCAGGACATCTTACCAATGAGGAAGGAAAGCCTCATGCATGCACATCGAGCCGTGTCGGTGTCACTAGCTTGACACATGGCTGGTGTGGTAAGAGAACATCTAGGTTTATCCTGAGCAAAAAAACATTCAGCTTATCCACCAAAATTTCAACGTGATCCTGAACGGAATCGTAAGCATGCAGCAATTTGCAACATCGATGCAGCGCGCACAAAGACGACTAAGAATTGGGGCAACAACATTAGATTTATTCTATCTTCTCTAATCCTTCTAGCGCGTGCAATCTCTTTCCCGTAAAGGCTGCCCGCAATGTGTATTCGAATTCCTTTTAGCCTCATGTACGTTAACATTCTCCATAATGCACCTCTTATAGAAAAAACAAGACAGCTATAGGAACAAGACAAACCCACGTGTTAGAATAAAACCTGTGGTGTAATATGATTTCTGGATATTTTTGCATGTTTAAGTGTAGTCTTGTTGTTTGTTGATTAAATGATGATTTTGGTTGTGCTTGTCATGCCATTACTTGTTGATTCTTTCAAAAAAATGAAAATATATATTGGGATATTCCTTTTTTTACATCAGACTGGCATTGGAATTTCCAATGCTACACATGCGTGTTCTCAGTATTTATAGAATGCAACGTTCTTAAACAACTATTTTTATTAAGAGTGTTGCATTCTATGATTAATGATGAGAATATGCATGCCACGCATTGAAAATCCCCAAGGCCTATGATGTAAAGAAAAGGAATTCCCAATGTTTCCCTCATTGAAAATTGATGAATTGCTTGCTACACAAAATAAAAACAAACAGATATTTAATTAATAATGTTGCATTTTATAAATACTGAGAACATGCATGCGAGGCATTGAAACGTCTTGATTTTCCAAATTACATTCTATCCTAAATCGTATCATAGATTGCACCATTTGAGCCCTATCATTAATTTAGTTCATGTACTAGTTAAATTCCACCCGGACATAGTAAACATGGAACCTTCTCTTTTTTATGTGAATTTTATATTAAAATTGAATCAAATAAATAAATTAAAAGAAAAAATTATTTTCTTTAATAAATATATTTATCAGAAAATAAATTAATTAAAATGTAAAAAAATTACAAATACCATGACCAACAATTTTGTAATCTTAACCTTAACAAACAAAATAATAAAAGAATAAAAGTTAGTACTATTTAGAACCAAAATATAAAACTCACAAAGAATCGTTAACTAAAACTACCGAGTTACACCCTGATGTTTTATGGGTGGGCTCAACTCACGTAGGCTCTTTGTAAGAAGAATATATTTTTTTATAAAGAAAATTGATTACATTTCGTAATATTTATCTTTGTAAAAAGAATATTCGTTTTTTTGGTAAAAGTCGGATAGACCCGTTCCATTAAACCAGAAAATAGTACATAGAGATACAACAGAACTTGACGCAAGTCAAGTGTAGAAGCTCCAAGACTATTAAAGTAAAGGAACAGAAAAATCATCCATCATGAGGATTAAAACAAAGGCTTGTAATAGTACCTAAGGAAAACAAATCCAAAGGAATAGGGGCAAACTGAAACATAACAAGCCCTCAGCTACCTCCCACCAGGGAGGGAAAGAACAGCAGATCCTGCAATAGAGAGAGGAGATCTTCGACGCCGACGTGATAATAAAGATTGTTGGAGCATCTATGATTTATCACGAGGAGCACTCCTAGAAAATTGTACTGGAACAGAAACAAGTTGCTTAAAAAGCAACAGAGATCTACCACTTTATTAAAGAGTAGAAGAAAAGTAAGAAAAAAAGGCCTATGAGGCTTGCCGCCGGGTAGATTCCGAACGGCAGCTCCAAACTTGGCAACAAAGAAAACTTTGGTTGAGAGCAAACGAAGTGGAAGCGGTGCAAGCGGTGCGAGGAAAATTAAAAGAATATTCTTTTTTGTAAAAAAAATAATTATGTTTGAAATACTTATACATGCAGTTGTCACATTGAAGTATATTACTGATTTTGGACTCAAATATCCTTATTATAAAGAAATAAGATAGTAATCAGAACTCATCCCGATACTCCATTATTAGGGCTCATCTACACACTCCGGAATACCCTGCATAAATATTTTTCCATGCATACCTACACATTTGTATAAACTAACTTACTCCTATCAATTTCTTAATCTTTGCTAGTATAAAGATGTCATGTCAATAATGTTTTCATAGGAGAGTCTAAGAACAGAGGTTCTACATGTTTAGAGAGGATCAAATGATAAGAGAAAAATAAGGAAAGTATTGAAAAAATACACGGAGAAAAAAAAAACACATGGGAAGGGGAAGGATAAGTATAGAGAAAGTATAATATAGAAAGTAAGATAGAGAGGGGGGAAAGTAGAGAAAGTACACTGGCAAAAAAAACTAAGGGGAAGGAAAAATAGGACAGAGTATAGAGAAAGTACATAGAGGAAAAAGAGAGTACAGAGAACAAAGAAAATACACATATACAAAAGGAAAAAATGAGATTAGAGAAAACAAAAAAAAAAAACATAGTGAGAAAAAAGGAGAGTACAAAGAAAAGAGAAAGTACACAGAGGAAAAAAGGAGATTAGAGAGAACAAAGAAAATACATAGAGAAAAAAAGGGAGAATAAGAAAATATAAAAAGGGACAGAAGGAGAATAGAGAATAAAGAATACACAAAAAAGGAAAGGAGAGAGTACACAGAAAGTACACAGAAAGTAGCATAAAAAGAAAAGAGAGAATACACAGAAAGTACACAGAAGGAAAGACGGAGAGTACGGAAAATATATAGGAAGAAAGAATAAGAAGAAAGTATAGAGCAAAAGTACACAAAGAGAAAGAAAGAAGAGCAATAAGTATAGAGAAAAAGTACATAAAAAAGAAGAAAATAGAGAAGAAAAATATAGACACAAAAAAAAGAAAAAAAAAAGAAGAGGAAAGTAAGGATCTACACTTAGATCTTCCGATCAGTTGCTTTCAAGGAGGAGAAAGTATACATATATAGATGATTAAATAAGAAAAACTAAAAACTTATACTTAGATTTCCAGTTCAGCCCAATTTCTTTCAAACCGGAGAGATGAGAGTATCTAGAAAAAATACAGAAAAGATGGGATCAAGCATTCAAAAAATAGGGAGAGAGTACGAGAAAGTACAGAGAAGATGCTGACTTTGGTGTCAAAGCTACACTAAACCAGACAACCCCAGGTTAGTTTTTATGCAACAGAGGAAGTACTTATGGATAATAACCATCATTTCCTACAATTTCCTACATCTAAAATTTTCCCCAGTATTATACTTATCATACCCTGTTTAATGTTTTTTTTATTATATTAAGTGAATTTAATATCGTCTGCCATGGCTTCACTTCTTCTCAGACGAAAAAACTTCCAATTGTTGTAAATTCTCAATTTTGGTTGTTACATGAATTTAGAGTTCTAAAAAGTGCATTTAAACATTAAAAAAAAAGAAACTTAAGTGATCCCACACAGCAAAGGAAAGAAACTAACATTTTTGACAGATTCAGAATTAACATTTTTTCCTTCTTTCTCATCTAAAATATTTCGGTGCTTCTTTAAAAATATTTTTTATAAAAAACTTCTTTATAAATGTTATCATTCATGAGATTTCGTCAACTTGGGATTACTTAAGGGACGATATAATAATATTTTTATAAAACATTTATTCCGAAGCAATAATGAAATGCAAAAATATTCATTTGTAAAAAACTCCCACAAATACAAGGAAGCCATTGAAGTAGGAATATTGGGACCATGAAATCCACCATTGCACAACATTCCACGTCATATGCTACTATAGCGAGACTGCTTAAAACCATTCTGCACTCCCAATCCATACCCATCCTACATTATCCAAACCTTAACCAAAGTTTTAACTTGAAAGTAAAATTAGATAGTATACACTGTTGAGACTTTCATCAGCTGATGGACCTCGTGTTAGCCTCCGGATTAGGACAGGAATGAACACAACACGTATAGATAAAAAATATCTACTTTGTGAATCTAACCCGATTATGTGCCAACCTAGAACATCTTATCCAGGGAAGAAAGAAAGCAAAAGAAATATCAATCAAATCCTCATGCACCAACAGATATAAGCATTGTGAAAAAAGTGACCTGCAATTTGTAATATTATTTATTCATTTTATTAATGCAATACTATCGATTTGTTCCAACAAAAGCCAGCAGATAGGCCCGTTTGGTCATTATGGCTCTGCTATCACAACCAAAAACTTAAGCTTATGGTTGAGGCCCCATGACTAGTTTTAGGCTTATTACTCTAACAGTGTATAGGTGTGCAAATGAGAAATGATGATGCATGGCATGCACCCAAATGATGTGCCGACCAAGAACATCTTAACCAGAGAGGAAGGAAAGCCTCATCACGCACCACACCATTGGGTCGTGCCACTATCTCGACACATGGCTCGTGTGGTCAGGGAACAACTTGGTTGATCCTGGTTACCCGCCAAAACTTCAATGTGATCTGCACAAACCATGTAACTCCTGGAACGAAATCTTAGGCATGCGGCAACTTGCAAAATCGACAGAGCGTGCATTGAGACTGAGGACGACCAAGAACTGGGACTATAACATCGGATTTAGGTTGAGCCCCACGTGGGTTAACATCCTCCATTGGGTGTATGTCCTGCATCGTCATTTGAATACCAATGCACCTCTTATGGCTGACTTGCTGGACACAACGTCATCGTTTTTACTTCCTAGAGAACTCACGCACCAACACATGTAAGCATTGTGAAAAAATAACCATGTCTTGGAAGTAAAAACCATGAAGTTTTGTCAAGTAGGTTAGCCATAAGAGGTGCATTGGTGTGCAAATGACGGTGCAGGACATGCACCCAATGGAGGATGTTAACGCACCTGGGGCTCAGCCTAAATCCAATGTTATGGCCCCAATTCTTGCTCGTCCTCAGTCTAAGTGCGCAATGCGTAGATGCTGCATGCCTAAGATTCCGTTCCAAGAGCTGCATGGTTTGTGCTGATCACATTGAAGTTTTGGTGGATAACCAGGATAAACCTAGTTGTTCCCTGAACCACACGAGTCATGTGTCGAGATAGTGGCACGGCTCAATGGTGAGCGTGAGGCTTTCCTTCCTCTCTGAGTAAGAACTTGGTGGACACAACTTTATGGTTTTTACTTTTTAGACATGTGCCTACTCGCGAAATCATAATTTGTAATATTGTCTATTCATTTTACTAATGCAATATTGGCATTTGCATCTAGCACAAATTGTCAGTATTGAATTAATATATTGAATAAGCAATATTACAAATTGTAGGCTATTTTTACACAATGTTTATATTTGTTGGTGCATGAGGGTTTGATTAATATTTTTTTGCTTTCCTTCTCCTTGGGTAAGTTGTTCTAGATCAGCATATTATCGGATTAGATTCATAAAGTAGATTTTTCTTCTTTTTTTTCTGTACCGATTGTGTTCAGTGTTCTAGTCCTAACCCAGGAGCTAATTGTTGACCAAAAATTAGGGTTAATCACCTCCTAATATTTAACTATGATTAACCATGTTAATTATCTAGTTTTGATGACTAACAAATTACAAGTGCATTACTAGCTTTGCTTGTGTTGATTTTCACCTGCAGGAAAATTATGGAGAACAAGTAAGAGGGAAGATTTTATGGAGGTGCAGAAGATGTTCCCACCTAACTCCACTCAACTTCAGAAGGTGGTCCAAATTTTTCAGATTTGGTAATTCTTTGCAACCAAGGAGTTGACATGCATAACGGCACCAAACTGAAGCTTTTATTGAAACTAAAGCCAACTGGAGTACAAGGAGCCGTTGCAGGAGTTTATTCCCCACACTCAGATTCTATAAAGAGGGATGTTTACACCTCTGGAAGATTATCCCAGCTATTGAGCAAGATCTGAGTGTATACTTGAGCTAAAAGATTTGGTATTTGATCTGGTTTTTCTGCTTACAGTGCGAATTTATTTCAAGGGGCAATTTGTAAGCAAGGCTTGGTTTAGTTTTGTTGGGTACTCAAATCTAGGATTAGATTTGAGGGTAGGTTCAAGTTTAGCCTGTGAAAATCTTGTGTAAGGTTAGAGTTTAGCCTGTGAAAAAATTGTAAAGGTTTGAGCTTAGCCTAGAAAAGCTTGTATTTGTAAAGTTTAAGGTTGATCCCGCAAAAACCTAAGTATAGTGACGGTTTGAAATCCTAAAGGAAGGAAGTTTTAGGTAGTGGAGGTACCTGGTGAGGGGGAACCACTCTAAAACACCTATGTTAATTTCTCTCTGCCTTCCTTACTCGATTTGTTACTCTAAGCACTCACCGCTCATCGGAAGATTTGGTATCTCTAAAACCAAATCTCTCGACAAAGATTTGGTATCGCAGAAACCAAATCTCTCTGTCCGAAAAAATTTTTAAGCCTAATTCACCCCTTCTCTTAAGCACTTTTGGGCCTACAATTGGTAGCGGAGCAGCGTTCTCAGTTCAAAGGAGTAAAATCCAGAGACAAAGATCATGGCTTTCGAGAGTACAAGTGTGAACAAGGCACCATATTTTGATGGGGCAAATTTGATTATTGGAAGTTTCACCTGAAGATCTTCCTTGAAGGAAAGGACATTGAGATGTGGCATATTGTACTGAATCCTTATAACAAGCCAAACAGTCCTATGCATCTCTGGACTGATGATGAGATGAAGAGAACAAAGCTTGATGCTCAAGCCAAAAATGCTTTATTGTGTAGAATCATTGAAAATGAGTTTCAAAGAGTTAGATCTTGTGAAACTGCTCATGAAATCTAGAGATTATTGTGCATCACTCACGAGGGCACAAATCAAGTCAAAGAGTGAAGGCTGAATCGCTTGATGCGAGAGTATGAGCTTTTTCAAATGGTTTCTGGAGAAACCATACAAGTAATGGATACTTGCTTTACTATACTCTACAACAACCTTGCATCACTTGGAAAAGTGATGACACATAGAGAAAAGGTTGCAAAGATATTGAGGTCACTTCCCAAAGAATGGGAACCTAAAGTGACTGCCATCGAAGAAGCTCAGAATTTGAATTTGCTGTGTTATGATGAGCTCATTAGCAAGCTAATTTGTCATGGCGACAAAATTAAACCAAAGAGGAAGGATGTCACTCTAGAGGTTTAGGAACCAAATGTTGATGAAGATAACGACTCCGATGTGGCTCTTCTTACCAAAAGATTTGCTAGGTACCTTAAGATGAAGAAGCAACTCAGAGGGAAGAATCTTAAGGTCCCAAAAGCTGAGGAGTGCAAGAAAGATCTTCTGGTGTGTTTTGGTTGCAATCGCCCAGGACATATCAAGTTTGAATGTCCTTACCAAAAGAAAGACAGATTTGGTTTTTCAAAAACCAGAGGAAAGAAAGCGATGGCTGCTTGGGATGATTCTAATTCCTCCAACGAATCTAACGAGGAGGAGGAGACAAATCTTTGCTTCATGGCATATGAAGACTCTAAGGTAACTGATTCTACCGATTTAAATCTTGAAGAATTACTTGAAGCATTTGATGAGTTGCATGTTAAATACAAGCAAGTCGTTAGGAAAAACAAAGAGCTTAAGAAGAAAATTGATTTGCTTGAGTTTGATGAGGAAGTATATAAGAATGAAAATGAGAAACTTAGGCAAGCTAATTCTGATGCTGAGAAAATCTATGATGATTTGAAAACAGAAAAATTTGCTCTTAAGAATGCATATGATGAACTCGAGAGGAGCTATACTAGTAAGAGTGATATGTGTAAAGATCTAGAAAATGAAAAGGTGTACTTCAAAAGCATGTTACTGATCTAAAATCTTCTCTAGAGAAATTTACTACTAGTACCAATAATTTGAATATGTTGCTAGGAAAGCAAAGAAATCCTGTGCAAAAAGAAGGATTAGGTGTTACACATTTGGTTGCTGAAAAACCAAATCACACTGTGCGATTTGTTAAGGCAGAATCTAGTATGCCATACGAACCCGAGACTAAGTGGTTGCCAAACCAGGGGAAAAAAGGAGTATTTGATGACCTAAACATGAGCTTAATATAGATTATTAATGACTAATCATGTTTAGTGAATAATTATATATTGATTTTGATGATTAACAAACCCAGTTAGATGTTTGCATATGTTTGTGTTGATTAACATGCGGCGTGGTTTCTTACGAGAACCACACAAAAACCACGAGCCTTGGTTTCTTGATGAAACCACACTTTACTGTCAACATCAGAAGTGGTCCTGCTGCAAGTTGCTGGTGGCCCAGGTGGTCCAACGTTAATGCTCAACCCCCAACTACTCCAACGGGCAGAGAAAGTGGTCCATGACAGAGATGAAGACGTGCAACACTTATCTCTCACCTCCAAGCTCAATTATCAATTGTGGTCCACACTTATGGTCCCAGATTGCTAAAAACGGAATGTTTTCAAGTAATTGAGTTGCAAAGAGAGTGGACTTCCTGAAATGAACCCAACACCAGCTAGTGGATTATGGAGTCAACTCTGAAGACTGTTTTGTACCTCATAGCCATTGGATGATGAGCTGATGGGTACTTAGAGCCGTTGGATGAAGAACTTTCTACCTACTCCCTCTTTCTCAAGCTCTATATAAGGAAGAGGAATGCTTCTTGGAAAAGCATCCCAGCCAATTTGAAAAGCATCCCAGCCAATTTGAAAATTACTTTGAAGTCTGCAATTGTGTTTACACCTGAGTTATTTATTGAGCTTACACTTGAGTTTATTCTTGTTCAACAAGTTGTTTCAAAGGGTAGTATTTTAGGCAAGACTGGTGGGTAGTTTTGCTGGGATCTCAAATCTAGGATTAGATTTGGGAAAGGTTAGAGTTTAGCCTGGGAAAAACTTGTAAAGGTTTGAGCTGAGCCTGCAAAAGCTTGTTTCTTGTAAAGGTTAGAGTTTAGCCTGGGAAAAACTTGTAAAGATTAGAGCATACCCTGTAAAAGCTTGGTTTCTGTAATAGGTTGAGGTTGATCCCGCAAAAGCCTAAGTTAGTGAAGGTTTGAAATCCTAAAGGAGGGTCCTTTAGGTAGTGGAGTACCTGGTGAGGGGGAACCACTCTAAAATCACTGTGTCATATTCTCTCTTCCTTCTGCTCTCTTATAAATCTGCTTGTGATTACTGTCTGTTTTGCGGGTAAGTGGTTTGTGAAGAAACCATTTGGTTTTTCAGAAACCAAACCAGAAACCAACCGCGATTAAAAAGGATCCTCTGACCTGCTTCGTTTGCAATCGCCCTGGTCACATCAAATCTGAGTGCCCTCAACAAAGGAAGAACAAATATGATTCTTCAAAAACCAAAGGGAAGAAGGTCATGGTTGCTTGGGATGACTCAGATTCTTCAAGTGTTATGAGGCAACAAATCTATGTTTTATGGCTCAAAATGATTCTGAGGTAGAAGATGAATTACAAGAAGCTTTTGCTGAATTGCTTGATAAGTATAAAGAAGCTCATAAAAAGAACAAAGCATATAAGAAGCACATTGATTTACTTGATATGATGCTGAAGCACATAGAAATGCATATGAAAAGCTTGATACTGTTCATACTGAAATGCTTAGGTCATATAAAATACTGAAAGCTGAAAAAGTTGCTCATAGTGAACTAGAAATGAAAAATGCTTCTAGTATTGCTAATAGTGAGATGTTGGTTATAGAAAATAGTAAGCTTAAAGAGGAAGTTAGAGATCTTAAACACTCTCTTGAAAAATTCACCAGTGGAACTGAAAACCTAAACATATTATTAGGTCAACAAAGACACTCTGTGCAGAAAGAAGGAATAGGAGCTACACATGTGGTTTTTGAAAAAACCAAACACTTTTGTGCATTTTGTCAAGGCAGGGTCTGATATACCTGTTACTACTCATGTGCATGTTAACAAACCATATCAGACTACTAAGAATGCTAAGATAGGAACCAGGATGCAATATAGACACATATCTCCTAACAGGGCACACAAACCAAATGATTCGAATATGGTTTTTCACAAACCAAACCAGTATGTGCCATTTGTTTGAACTAGGTCTGGAAAACCATATACATCTAGGACAAACATCTATCCACCTAGGAGAAACTATCATATGCATTCACATGGTTTCAATGCATCTCATATTACATGTTATTACTGTGGTAAAGTTGGTCATGGTATTAGAACCTGTTGGTCTAAGAAGAGAAACAGTAATGTGAAGTATGTGTGGGTTCCGAAAGGAACCAAGCCTAACCCAGAAGGACCCAAGTTAGTTTGGGTACCTAAAGCTTGATCATATTGACAGGATACTAGGGATGAATGAATCTTGGACAGTGGGTGTTCAAGGCATATGACAGGAGACTTATCCATGTTTTCATCCCTAACTGAAAATGACCGAGGTAATGTAACTTTTGGTGACAAGTCAAAAGGGAAGATCCTTGGTCTTGGTAGTGTTGGCTCTAACCCTGTTATTGAGCATGTTTTATTGGTTGATAATCTAAAGTATAATCTGTTAAGTATTAGCCAGTTATGTGACAAAGGATATAAGGTTGTTTTTTAGGCTTCTAGATGTTTGGTTTTAGACAAAAACCAAGTGGTTTTTGTTGGCAACAGAAAAGGAAACATATATTCTATAAATCTATGCAATGTTTCTGACCCTGAGTTCAAGTGTTTAAGTGCAAGAACAGAGACACCAACCCTTTGGCACAGAAGGCTTGGCCATGCAAATTTGGAGATCATCTCAAATTTGTCCAAAAAAGAGTTGATAAGAGGTCTGCCTAAGCTCAAGTATGAGAAAGAAACCACATGCAGATCCTGTCAGTTTGGAAAACAGGTTAAAAGTTCCTTTACACCTAAGCATACTATTTTTACATCTAGGCCCCTTGAACTGTTGCATATTGACTTGTTTGGACCTATGAGAACAGTAAGTCTAGGTGGTGAGAGTTATGTATTTGTGATTGTGGATGATTATTCATGGTATACATGGGTGTTATTTCTTGCACAAAAAGATCATGCATGCTATGAATTTGGTATTCTTGTTAGGCATATACAAAATGAAAAAGGCTACAAGATTTCAAAAATTAGAAATGATCATGGTGGAGAATTTGATAATCTTGTATTTAAACACTTCTGTGAACAAAGTGGCATTGAACACGCCGTTTCAACCCCTAGAACACCTCAACAAAATGGGGTTGTTGAAAGGAAGAATCGAACTTTGCAAGAAATGGCTAGAACTATGCTTAATGAGCATGAGTTACCTACTTACTTCTAGGCAGAGGGTGTAAACACAGCTTGTTATATCTTAAATAGAGTATCTTTATGTCCTTTGATTGAAAAGACCCCCTATGAGATTTGGTTTGATAAGAAACCAAGCATTGGTTATTTTAAAATATTTAGGTCTAAGTGCTACATTCTTAATACTAAGGACAATCTTGATAAATTTGAGGCTAAATCTGATGATGGTATATTTCTTGGATACTCTCTAACTAGTAAAGCATACCGAGTCTATAACAAGAGAACCTTGGTTGTTGAAGAAACCATGCATGCTGTTTTTGATGAGATTGACCCATGTGATGCATGTGATGATATAGTCACAGATATTGCACCTGAGAATCAACCATAGATCATGAGCATTAATGGGACTGCTGAAAAAGAGGAAGAACCTCCTAAAATAGAGCATCTTCCACTACCCATGCAAGAACCAACTGTGCGACCATGTTCACTACCAAACTTGGAACCAATGGTGGAACCACGTGGTTCTGGGGAAAAACCAAACGATGCAGAACAAGGATCTACATCTCATGGAAATATGAGGGCACCTAGGGAACACTCAACAGAGGTTATACTTGGTGATTTATCCAAAGGGATGACTACCAGATCCTCACTACACAATGTCAACTCACATCTTGCATTCCTCTCACAAGTGGAACCGAAAAGTGCAAAAGAGGCCATTCTTGATGAAAATTGGGTAATGGCGATGCAAGAAGAGTTAAATCAGTTTAAGAGGAGTGATGTTTGGGAACTTGTGCCTAGACCTACTGAGCATCCAGTCATTAGAACCAAATGGGTTTTCAGAAACAAACTTGATGAGACTTGAGTTGTGGTAAGAAATAAAGCAAGGTTAGTTGCTCAAGGTTACAATCAAGAAGAAGGTATTGAATATGATGAGACCTTTGCTCCTGTTGCTAGATTAGAATCTATACGCATGCTACTTGCATTTGCATCATATAGATCATTTAAACTCTATCAAATGGATATTAAGAGTGCATTCTTAAATGGACATATCCTAGAAGAGGTCTACGTAGAGCAACCACCTGGTTTTGAAAGTCATGACCATCCTGAGCATGTTTATAAGCTTAAAAAGACATTATATGGACTTAAACAAGCTCCTAGAGTATGGTATGATAGATTGAGTTCTTATTTTGTGTCTAAAGGCTTCTCTAGAGGCAAAGTGGATTCAACATTTCTTGTTAGAACTAACAAAAGTGATGTTATCATTGTGCAAATTTATGTTTATGATATTTTGTTTGGAGCTACTAATGATATGCTTTGCAAGGAATTTGAGAAACTTATGCATAGTGAATTCGAAATGAGCATGATGGGTGAGCTTAATTACTTTCTGGGATTCCAAGTTAAGCAGCTTGATGGTGGTATTTTCATTAATCAAGCAAAGTACACTCGGGAGTTGTTGAAGCGCTTTGGTTTGAGTGAAACCAACCTAGTGCCACCCCTATGAGCACATCCACCAAACTTGACAAGGATGAGCTTGATGCAGATTTTGCAGGGTGCACATTAGATAGAAAAAGCACAAGTGGGACTTGCCAATTGCTTGGATAGTCTCTTGTGTCTTGGTCAAGCAAGAAGCAAAATTCAGTTGCAACCTCAACCACTGAGGCTGAATATGTTGCAGCAGGAGCTTGTTGTGCACAAGTCCTATGGATGAAACAAACTTTATGCGATTACGGACTAACATTTAATTGTGTGCCAATATATTATGACAGCTCTAGTGCTATTAATCTGACCAAGAATCCTGTACAACACTCTCGGACCAACCACATTAAAGTGAGACATCATTTTATCCGAGACCATGTGTTGAAGAAGGATGTGGCAATTGAATTTGTGAAGACTGAAAATCAGCTTGCTGATATCTTTACAAAGCCACTCAAAGAGGATCAATTCACCAAGATCAGACTTGAACTTGGAATGTGTAACTTACCTTGACTCTTATGCTTACTTGGTTTTATGCTTGTTTTTATTCTTGGTTTCATACTTGGTTTAATACTTGGTCTTTGAACAAATCATGAATCCTCTTATTATGTGCATACATGGCCATATTAGTTTTATTGCATTTATTACACCTCATACACACATGTTCACATTGCATTTTGGCATATGAGGAAATATCTTGAGGCATTATGATCATCAGTTAAGGCAAATGAAAGAATGGATAATCTTGGTCTTTTGAGAAACTAAATATTCTGCAATCAATATCCAATGGGCAAAAACATCTCTTCAGACGGGAATTCAAAATCAGAAGACTCTGATGGATTCAAGTGAAAATAATTTGAATTTTGGGTGCCTAGGAAGCTGTCAGTTTGTGGACAGAAGGTAACTTGGTTTTAGGAAAAAACCAAATGTCCAGCAGTTATTACCCAACGGATAATGGCATCTTGGCAAGTTGAGGGAGTAAATCTGAGCACTTTGGGAAAATCAAAAGGAAGATATCTGGCAGGGTTAATCACAGAATCTTAGCTGGTATAAGATGAAGGTCAAAGTGGTCCAAAAGATTCAAAAAGTTGGGGACCACGGTGGGTCATACCCGACAAAAGCTGTAAAGGTGGGGGAAGAAGTAAATGCATTTGACCGTTACTTCCACCCGTGATCTGTTCCGATTCCTTTGCCACTCTCTCAATAATCCACTTCCCTTAACCGGTTACATCCACTTCTTTTTATACCCCACACACTCTCCTTCCTCAACACAAATTCTCATTCACTCACAACTCTATCCCTAAACCCTTTTCTCTTATTAGAGTTGCTATCAAACCCAAACACTCAAGAGATGAGGAAGAGAAACATCAAAACAGCCAAGTCTAAGAAGAATGTTTCTAAACAAACTTCTTCTACCTCAAACACCTCCACATCACAGCCACCCGGACGAGAAGAAATTGAGGCTGCCAAACTTGCACACCTCAAGAAGGTGTATGAACAAAAGGTGATGGAGGAGCTTACTATCACTTCATCTGCTGCTATAGAGGCTAATGAATCAGAGAAGTTCAAGGAGGCTTGGGAAAAGCAGGAAAGTCAGAAGGTGTCTGAAAAGGTTTGACTTGATCGTGAACCTTGGCCAACCATAGAGAAGAGCACTGCTCATGATGGATCTTCCCAACCCTGTTGGCTCAAGGCATCTCAATCTGGTAATACACCTCAAACTGACTACTTGTGTCCAGATCCTATCAGTTATCATGTTCCTACACCTGAAGACAGTGAGAAAACCATACCTATTCCACATACAACCATTGATAAACCTAGTGCTAGCACAACCACCATACTTACAGAAGACCCTCCTGTGCTTACCCCCAGTATGGTCACTTCAATGATTGATAACTTTGTTAAGCATATAGTAATTCCACCTGGTCATGATCCCAAAATATTTTGTGAAAAGAAAAGAGAAGAATTTGGGGATATGATTTCAGATTTTATCATCAAAGGCCATACTCCTCCAGAAAGCCTCATCCGAACACCCTCTAAAGAAGCAGAAGAAGCCTACTACAAAGCATTGCGTGAAGGAACAGAACTTCTAGATACTACTGATAAGGCAAGTCGTGAAGTTGGTGATAAGACTAACTTGGTTTCTGATGTGGTTTCAAATGTGGTTCCAGAGGTGGTTTTAGTTATGGTTTCTCCTGCCAAAACCATGCCACACACTGTTGATCTCAATTTGCCTCAGCAAGAGCAAGAAGAAGATGAAGAAGGTCTGATGGCGACTGTGCTAAAAGTAAGCAAAGAAGCTGTTGCTTCTACTATTGAGAAGAATCTTGTGGTTTCTAAGAAACCAACTGAGACACCAAAGGAGACACCTATTTCGGAGTCAGTCACCACCATTGAGGCTACTGGACAGAAGAAAAGGAAGCGGAATTCAGCCACTCCTAAGAAGAACATTGGGATTTCCATTCAGGAACCAACTGCTGAGGTGGTTTCAAAGAAACCAACCCCAAAACCAATGTCCAAGGCAGAAGGGAAAAGAAAGGTTGGTGAGCCCGAACCAGAATCGGAGCCAGAGTCAGAAGATGATTCAGAGAATGAATCAGAGTCAGAGGATGACGAGTCTGGGGCAGAGGAATCTGATGATTCAGCTTCAAAGAAAAGGAAAAGAAGTGATGAATCTGACAATGACTCAGACTTCGAAGATGACAATGATGATGAAGAAGATAAAGGGGGCTCAGCTGATGACAATGATGATGGTAATGAAGATGATGAAGAAGATGATGATGAAGAAACTCCTGCCAAACCACCAAAGAAGAAGGCCAAAACAGATCCTAAATCTGCTAAGAAAAAGCGCAAAGTTAAGACTTCTGCTTTCTATTCATCACACACTGTGGTGATAGAAGACTTTGAGGAGCTTGGTGTGCCACAAATTCTGAAGAAGGTTAATCTTGGCTATATGGCAACTCTCAAAGCCAAGGCATACAAGACTATGACAAGGGAGTTCTACAAGAATCTGAAGTCAACCACGAATACTTCTGGTGCTACCAAGACAATTACAACCAGCATCAAGGGCAAAACTGTGAAGATCACTGCTGATGACATCATTGAAGTGCTTAAGCTCAAGCCCGACAAGCTTAAGGTTGTCTATGATTATGAGAAGCATCACAAGGGAACTCCTACTGACACTGAAGCCAACAAGATTCTGTTTGGATCCTCCAATCGAAGGGGGAAGTACAGAGCTCTGTCTCCTCAGCATAGAGTTCTGATGTACATGATTACCAGGGTGGTTTTACCTCGACCATACCATCAAACCACTGTCAAACTCTGTGATCAGTGGACTCTGGCCTACATCCTGAAAAGGACCCCCATTTGCTATGGGACTCTCATCCTGCTTCATATGGCCACCTGCAGAGTGCCATGTCTCGGAGGCTTGATCATACTGTTGGCCCGCAAATTTTCCAAGACTCCATCTGAGGCAGATGAACCCTAGAACCCTGTCCAGATCAGAGCTCAAACTCTGTCCAAAATGAGTATCAAACCTGGTGTAGATGGGAAATTTGATGTAGTGAAGAAAACCAAGAGTAAGGTATCTGAAAAGGATGATCTGATGGCTCGGATGGATGATATTGAGGGTACCTTGGAGGAAATCAAGGAGCAGATCGATGATCTTAAAGAAAAAGTGATGGATTCTCTGGACCAGATTATCTCTCTTCTTGAGTCTGATACTGATTGATGAGTGATGCACTCAACTGCCTGATGCCCCTAGGACATGCATTTGCATTTTGAGTACTTCAATGTTTTACGCATGGTTCTTTACTTGGTTTTTAGCCTGGTTTATTGTTGGTTCTTATGTTGGTTTTTATCTTGGTTTCTCTTTCGGAACTTGTTTGGTTCTGTTATCTGGTTCTTATTGCACTAATCTTGTCTCTTGTTTTACCCTTTACCCTTATACTTTTTGTTGATGCCAAAAGGGAGAGAAAATAATGGTGTTATAAAATGGTGTTATGAATATGAAAGGGGAAAAATTTAAACTATTTCTTGCTGCTGTGCTATACTCTGCTAAAAATTATTTGCAAGAAGATATTGTTATTCGCAGAGGGAGTATTTTTGCTAAGCAGACTAGCCAATGGTGCTTAAAGCACAAAAAAGTTTGATATAGAGGGAGCAATAATTCAGGGGGAGTGTGCTTACATATAGTGATATCTTAACTAACCCTGGTTTTTGCAGAAATCAACACAATGTTTGTCATCATCAAAAAGGGGGAGATTGATGACCTAAACATGAGTTTAATATGGACTATTAATGACTAATCATGTTTAGTGAATAATTATGTATTGATTTTGATGAATAACAAACCTGGTTAGATGTTTGCATATGTTTGTCTTGATTAACATGCAGCGTGGCTTCTTACGAGAACCACACAAAAACCACGAGCCTTGGTTTCTGGATGAAACCACACTTTACTGTCAACATCAGAAGTGGTCCTGCTGCAAGTTGCTGGTGGCCCAGGTGGTCCTCACAGCGTTAATGACAGAGAGAAGACCCGCAACACTTATCTCTCACCTCCAAGCTCAATTATCAATTGTGGTCCACACTTATGGTCTCGGATTGCTAAAAATGGAATGTTTTCAAGTAATTGAGCTGCAAAGAGAGTGGACTTCCTGAAATGAACCCAACACCAGCTAGTGGATTATGGAGTCAACTCTGAAGACTGTTTTGTACCTCATAGCCGTTGGATGATGAGCTGATGGGTACTTAGAGCCGTTGGATGAAGATCTTTCTACCTACTCCCACTTGCTCAAACTCTATATAAGGAAGAGGAATGCTTCTTGGAAAAGCATCCCAGCCAATTTGAAAATTGCTTTGAAGTCTGCAATTGTGCTTACACTTGAGTTATTTGTTGAGTTTACACTTGAGTTTATTCTTGTTGAACAAGTTGTTTCAAAGGGTAGTGTTTTAGGCAAGACTGGTGGGTAGTTTTGCTGGGATCTCAAATCTAGGATTAGATTTGGGAAAAGTTAGAGTTTAGCCTGGGAAAAACTTGTAAAGGTTTGAGTTGAGCCTGCAAAAGCTTGTTTCTTGTAAAGGTTAGAGTTTAGCCTGGGAAAAACTTGTAAAGGATAGAGCTTAGCCTGCAAAAGCTTGGTTTCTGTAATAGGTTGAGGCTGATCCCGCAAAAGCCTAAGTTAGTGAGGGTTTGAAATCCTAAAGGAGGGTCCTTTAGGTAGTGGAGTACCTGGTGAGGGGGAACCACTCTAAAATTACTGTGTCATATTCTCTCTTCCTTCTGCTCTCTTATAATTCTGCTTGTGATTACTGTCTGTTCTGCGGGTAAGGGGTTTGTGAAGAAACCATTTGGTTTTTCAGAAACCAACCGCGATTAAGGGGTAGCCTGATTCACCTCTCCTCTCAGGCCTATCTGGGCTAACAGTATTAAGCCTTGTTTTTTTTTTTTCTTGCTACATTTCTTTTTATTTTTTCCTTCACTCCTTACACTTGATGGAGTAATTACATGCCCCTTGCATAATGAGAGCATTTTTTAACCTGATAAGGATGCTCCCTTCAATCCAAACTTCACTATACTTGCTCTTGCTGAAGAGCTTGCAGCAGCTCAACATGGTCATAATTCTGTTGAGCTTGGCTCTACTCCATCAATGCTTACTATGGTCCGTTGGCAACCTCCTACCACGGGGTAGCTTAAATTAAATTCTGATGGGGTTGTTTCAAGCATTGATAGCCGAGCCACTGCTGGTGGTTTTTTGTGAGATGTTAATGGGGTTTGGGTTGTTGGTTTTAGTTTCTACATTGGTAGCTGCTCCACGGTATGGGAATTGTTTTGTTGAATTGAATAAATTTGGAAGGGTAGATGGATGTGGCATCCATAATTTCCAGTCTTAGAGATCAGGATTGCCGGCTACGCCGCAATATGATACTCAATATGGTACTCTTAGTCTTTTGTGCTGTGCAACAAATTTGGATAGGGGAAATGTGTTATAACGATAGGGGTTCATCTGAATAGTCTCGTTTTTGGATTTTAGATATTTTGTGTCAGGTAATTTTAGATGAATACTATTTGTATTTTATTTGGTATCTAATAATTATACAAGTTGCACTGTTCACATTAAATCATTTGTTATAAACAATTGTCTCTTCCAGTGGTGTCTTGTTGAATTTTAGTTCTTACTTTCTCTTCGATGCTTTTCTGGACTAGCATGAAGTCCATGCACTCAGCCTATCTCTCGATTGAACTTTTGTAGCATGATTAAGTACCAAAAAAAGAAGAAAATAAACAAATAGAGGTAGGACTAGAATAGCTATTCTTTCCATTGCAAATTATTTGTTGTAGCTCTAAATCTGTGATGTGTAGACCTTAACAAGCATCAGCAATCAGCTGTGATGTGTAGAGCTGACCCCTGTAGCTGTTAGGCAGAGTCTTAAAGGTCAAAGGAAGGATTACAAGTTGCCTATAAATTGCTAATTACATGCTTTGTTCAACTGTATCAGAGGTTTTTGGGAATTTTGAGTACACACCAGACAATGAGTATTTCTACCAATTCCATATCCACATTATATGCAGTTTCAGGATCATTCTTATATACTGAATAAGCACTTTGCAGGAAGTCCAATGCTTCTTCAGCTTTCCCACACTTTATTAGCCATACCGTCTGCTTCTGGAAACATTAATCAACATGCACATCTAAATTAATGATTTTATTAGGCATATACATGACTGGAAGCCCAATGCCTCGCTCTTTTTGCCAGTAAGTCAGCAGCTCTATTAACTTGTCTCTTTACCTGCAAAATTTCAAAACTTTGAAAAGATAGCAGAAGGTCCTTAATGCGTGATATCCGAAGCTCAATGGTCCAATCAATGGCGTCAGCATCTTCGTCCAAAATTGCCTTTGTTAAGACTTCAGAGTCCGCCTCAAAAATTACCTTGGGCAGGCGTAGGAATTTGGCTCTTTGAACTGCAAATAGAAAGGCTCTTGTTTCACCTTCAAGAGCAGAACCACACTGTCCACTGCCAATGGCATAGTCATGCAGCCTACCTTGAGCATCCCTTGCAACCATCGCTAAACCCATGCGGCCATCATGTTTTCCTGAAAGAGGAGTCTGAGTTCACTTTAAACCATCCGTCTGGAGGCGGCTGCAACTGAGTAATTCTCGAGCTGATCCCGTGAAAGGGAGACTGACACTGCTGCTGCAGTTCGGTACTTAAATAAATATTTAAGACTTGCATGGATGCTCTGGTATTCACTTGGTTGCAAGTTGGTATTCACTCGGAGCAAGTTGTTCATGTTTTGGTTCACAATACGAAGTTGCTCTGGGGAATCTTCCTCATCGGCCCAGCACAGGTTCAGCGTGCAGATATCAAAGAGAGTGTAACAGCTTGGGAGAACCAATTGGCAATAACCAGTTCTAAGTCACCCACCGTTTTCATCGAACCTAACTGGAGTTTACTTTCAATGTGGAGCCGAAATAGATATTCCCCTTCTGTTAGAATAGCTATTTCTTTCGGGTAGATTATGTCCTGCTAGTTTGGGTTATTGGTTCAAACTCGTCCGGCTCATGTTAGTTTTCGATGATATGTTGTATAACTGTACTTTAGTTTAGTTATCTATGGAATGTTCGTTCGATAAAATAAATAAATAAATAAACAAATAAATTGTAGAACTCAAATAGATTTTGCACTTCCAGTGCACTTTGTTCTTCCCGTGTCCCACAACCCTATTTAGTGGAGCAGGAAGGGGTTGAGGACTTTGAAGTTTTGTAAATACTAGTAACTTGCAGCATCAAAAGAGGAATGGGAATGGGAAAAAATTGTTTTGAAAAACTAATTTGCAAAGGGAAGAAGCAGGAATGGGAAGGACACAGAACTCAAAAGTTCTCATGCATTGCAGTTCAGAAGAATTTCTGCAGCATCAACTTATGTGGCACAAGTATCCAACTGAAGAGTTAGGCATGATGAATTTTGGTCAGGAAAGCATAACTACGATCCACAGTTCTTTAAGGTAACTAAATTAACTGCGTGTGCCTGCTAATTTTTAGACTGTTCATCAAGGGACATTTCAGGGTGGTAAAAATTGATATCAACACATATATGTACAACTTGGGACAACAAAGATCCTTCAAGTTTGGGGCATATGCAAGAATGAATAAAAGCTAACAGTGTAGAGATTAATGAGAAAAATGTTAGCAAGTTTATAAAAAGACTGCAACGATCCACTTGATGATAATTTAATTCACTCACTAAATTATTTCACCTCCCACATCTCTATCATTTTCAGCGGAACCTAGTAGTTTTTTCAACAGGAGATTGCCATCATTAGATGAAGGATGTACTACCAGCTCGGTCGTAGTGGCATCTGCTGAGAATCCACGATCTACCATTTCATTGATGAGTTGAACTGCCCTCGACATATCCTTCTGCCGAAGCAATCCTTGTATCATCACGTTGTAGCAGCAACTATTCAGTAAGTAGCCATCCTTTTCCAGTTTTCTAAAAAGTTTATATGCTTCATCAACAAATCCTTCCTTGCAAAGTCCATTGATCATTATACTACATGTCCGGGCATCTGACTGCAAGCCTTTCAGAGATAGGGAGTTAAACAGTTCCCTTGCAAGTTTAATCTTTCCAGAATTGCACATGCCGCCAATGAGGATAGTATATATCACTATGTCAGGCTTCACTGAATGCTTTTTCATAGTTTGAAAAAGTGTTAATGCCTCATCGATGCACCCCTGCTTGCATAAGCCATCTAGTATAGCAGCATAAGTAAATATATCTGGAGTTGGGCCATTTGCATTCATGTCCCTGAAAAGCTGTTCGGCCGCACCATGTATCCCTGCCTGTGAGAAGCCACTTAAAAGAGTGTTGCAAGTAACAGTGTTGGGAACCAAACCTTTATCAGACATTTCATCAAAAAGCTGTTTAGCCTCATCTACCTTACCTATCTTGCAGAATCCATTAATCAACATGTTGTAGCTATAAACATTAGCTCTGCAACCTTTTTCCACCATCACATTAAACACTTCTCTAGCTTTATCCATTTCCTTTCGCAAACAATATCCATCCATCAGTGAACTGTACGTGATGACATTAGGCTGTAAACCCCACTGAGACATTGTTTCGAGCAAAGCATAAGCCTCTGGAGCCAAGCCGTCTTTGCAAAGAGCATCAACCAATATATTGAAGGTGATGACTGTAGGTGTAATATTCAAAGCTAACATTTCAGAGAGCAAAGCAGAAGCTTTGTTCCACTGTCCCAAATTGCAAAGCCCTCGAATCAAGGAGGTGTAAGTGACAACGGTTGGTGAAATCCCATTGTTTGTAATTTTGGAGAATAGATCCAAAGCCTGGATAACTTGTCCATCCTTGCAAAGGCCATCAACAACCGTGTTGTAAGTCACAACATTTGGATGACAATCTACCTCTTCCATTCTTCGCAGCAAAACAAGAGCCACATTGGTTTTTCCAATCTTGCACATGCCATTTACTATTGTTGTATAAGTCATTACATCGGGTTGGCAGCCATTGGCAGTCATTCCGTCAAACAACTCGACTGCCTCTGCGAATTTATCCGCCTTGCAAAGCCCATTAATCAAGGTGTTAAACGTAACGACATCAGGTTGCAAACCCAGTTTAATGATTTTGCCAAAAACAGAGAACCCAAAATCCACGCGACGCAAATGGCAGAAGCAATTAGTCAAAATGTTGAGGGTGTAAACATTTTGAGAAATGCCACGCAATTCCATTTGTTTGGACAATGAGATCGCCACCTCAGAACCACCCATTCGGACAATAGACGACAACATTTGACCGAATCGCACAATGGAAGGGGAAGGATTCTTATGAAGCATCCTATGGAAGGAAGCCAGAGCATCATCCAGGTTAAGATATGTGGGTTTGGATTTGGGTTTGTGTCTACAGCCACTGGTGGAATTACTGTAAGCACGAAAACAGGAGGCAGAAGACTTACCGGTGAAGGCGAAGAGCGAGGAAAGAAGGGATCTTGATGGGTTTAGCATCATAATAACATTAATCCTACCCATCAGCAGCAGCTGGGGAAGAACATAACCCCAATGGATATTTCGTAGCATCGTTTGGCTGTTGCGTTCATTCTACTCAACTACATTAGACATATACCGAGATTACCAATTAGTCCATTTTCTTTTGGAAAAAAAAAAAAAAAGGAGAAGAAATCACCCGTTATATAAATCACCGAAATTACTATTTGTTCTGCCTCATGGGTTATTTTGTCATCCCCTCCTAACTGAATCAACATCTCTTTGGTAATTTATTTCACAAAATATTCATAGAAGAAGTTTTGTTTCTCGTTTAAATATGTAGATCTACAAATAAGAGATGTTTGTTCTCAATTTTCGTTAATGGCGCTGTGAAGGTCTTTTATGGTCTATGATGATGACGGTGAAGGCAGCAAAAAACGGGGTCGTCAGCAACGTCTACACCGGAAAACCGTAGTCCTTTACGTCTATGCGGAACTCAAAAGTCTAATGTGGAACCCTTTTTTTTGGATGGTTGCAGCGAAGAAGTAGGCTCTTCTATGCTCAAAAGTCTAATATGGAACCCTGTTATAAAATCTTGAATTTTTTGTGAGATTTTTCACTAGAGTAGCATTACTCTGCGTTGGTAGACATCCCTCCACTCAACGCATTCATGCATTCCGGAGAGGTTGATATTGGTTTGGTCGAATTTGCTTCCTGTGCTAGGCTATTTGCTCCTGCTTTTGAAGGCACCCGAGCTGTGTTTTTAAGCGTGTCTTGCATGTTTGTGCTCATCTAGGAAAGGGGTTGGGCAGAATTGGGGATTGAATTGGTTGCTCCAACTGCGAATTCAACTCCTTGTTTTCGTTTATTATAACCTCTTTTACTTTATAGATTATGTATTGGTATGTACTATTTTTATTTTGTCTTTTCACTTTATGGTTAATATTATTATGTTTTCTCGGAAAAAAAAAAACAATTGCCTTACATGTGTGGAAATAATAAGAGTTTTGAGATAAAGAATGTCAATGTCATTGAGTGTGTAACTATTCCATCTTATTCTTACGAAAAGATGGAATTTCGGTACAAGGCATTTCCGTTTATCCGGATAAAATGCAAGTTATTCTGCTGCATTGGCCTATACCCACTTCAATTCGCGACATCCGCAGTTTCTTGGGCTTAGCAGGTTACTGTCGACGCTTCATACAGCATTATGCTGGTCCCTTACTGATTTGCTCAAGCAACAGGGGTTTCATTAGTTCAATCTTGCCGAGTTTGCCTTTACACAGCTTAAACAGTTACCAAGTGCCACAGCAATTTTTAAACTACCTGATTTCTCGAGGCCGTTTGTGGTTGAAACTGATATTTCCGTGATCAGCATAGGTGCAATTCTTTCTTAAGACAAGAACCCTATTGCCTACTACAATCAACAGCCCCTGAATGCAAAAAGCCTTAGCATATCATTGAGAAATGTATGCCATAAGCCGTGGCTAAATGGCAACAATATTTGTTGGGTCGAAGATTTACTATCATTACAGAACAACAAAAAACCTTACAAATTAGGTAATCCAAACACCAGAATAGTAGAAATGGATCAGCAAATTGCTTGGTTATGATTTTGATATAATTTTTCGTTCCGAAAAGTAGAGTCTTGCAAAAGAGCCGAGTCGAGTCGAGCTTTTGAAGGCTCAGGCTCACTCGTGAAAATTTAACCAAGCTTAAGCTCGGCTCGTGTTCATCTCGAGCTTAGAAACTATGCTCGAGTTTGGCTCATTAAGATTTTGGTAGGCTCAAGCTCGGCTCGTTTAGTAAGCCTTATTGAGCTATAAACGAGTCAATAATTACAAAATAAGGTCATGAAAAAATATATATTATTAATTAATAATTTAACTAATTAACTATATCAACTATTATGTCATATAAAATTAAAGTATTTTATTAATGAGATAATGATAGAAATATTTTTTAAAAGATGATAGATCTATTATATTCAATAAAAATTAAAAATAAATTATTATTCCAGCTTCAAGATTTTAAAATAAAAATTGAAATCAAATGCAATATAAGCTAATTAAGTTATTTTAGTTTGTTGATTATGACCTAATTAAGTTATTTTATCATCTATCTAAGGTTGAATCTGATAGAATATAATTTATAAGCTTAACTTTTTTAAGAAAACATGACTAATGAATCTCTCATAAGTTTCTTAATTGACCTATATGAGCCAAGCTCACGAGCTAACGAGTCGAGTTTTAGCAAGCTCGGGCTCGGCTCATTTAGTTTCAAGCTTTTTACAGACAAGTTCAAGCTTGACTCGTTTCCTTAACGAGCTAGGCTCGAACGAGCTATTGTCGAGTTGAGCCTCGAGCCGTTCGCGAACAGCTCGGCTCATTTGCAGCCCTACTTGCAACTAATTCACTCTCACGCCGCCATTTTTCTTGCTCTTACTAAAATCACACTTGCAATGGTCCAACAACTCAAAACTGCAAACAAGATACATCTTGAACTTAAGGAACTACAACAGTATCTCACTGATAATTCCTCTTCCTTGCCTGAGTTTCAATTTAAAGAAGGCTCATTGTTGTTCTGTGACCGCCTGGTGGTTTTTTCGGATTCTCCTTTGGCTGCTACTTTGTTTCATGAGTTTCATGCCACCCCTTAAGGCGGACATTACCAAGACTTCTTTGCGCCTTCGCTCATCACCCCCATCAAAGCTATGGGCATCTAAAGAAAGACTTCGCATTCCCTTCCTGTCCGTTGGGCCTTTTGCTATTGGCATGTGTTTTTTTTTCTTTATCTCCCTTGCCCTTTTCTATTAGGATCTTATTTCTTAGATTAGCTTTTATTTTTTCCTTCTCCGGTTTGGATTGGGACCTTGTCATCTTCTTTTACGTTCTCTTTTCCGATTAGGATTGATTAAGGGAGCTTCTTGCTCGGGCTTTTCTTTCTTCTGGATGTAAGCCAAACTTTTACTCACTATTAATTAAAAATACGATGCCTTTACCAAGGCGGACATACAGGGGTTGTTCGCTCCTTTCACAAACTTTATGCCAACTTTTTTTTGGTTTACCACTCGTATTCCGAGCCAGTCCATCTTGAAAGACATCAAAGACACCAGATTAAATCCAGCTCGACTCGGGTGGCGCACCTAGGTACTGGTGGGTGAGTCTCCCAAATGAGGTTTTCTGCGTACACAAGGACTCGAACCCGAAACCTTGCTTAAGCGGAACAAGTCGCTTACCACTTAAACCAACCTCAATTGGTACTTTATGCCAACTTGTATTAGAAAGGGATGCACAAGGATGTCACTAAATGGGTGTCAAAATGTCACACTTGTCAACAAATGAAAGATTCCAGCCTCAGCCCTACTGGCCTCCTGCAACCATTATCTATACCGAGACTGGTCTTTGATAACTTCTCTATGAATTTTATAGTAGGGTTGCCTCCTACAGAGAACAAAACAATTATTATGGTGGTAGTTGATTGATTATCCAAATATGGCCAATTCATTGGCTTAAAAGGCAACTTCACTTGTGAAGATGTAGCTAAAGCATTTGTGATAGGCATCATTCGCCTACTTCTATCATCACAGACCCTGATCCATGCTTTTTTTGACCGATTTTTGGTAAGAAGTAAACCTACTCAGCTCTCGCTCCCAATACAACTTATCACCCCAAATAGATGGCCAAACTAAGATACTTAACAAATGCTTGGAGATGTATTGTTGCAAAATCATCCTCTATTTGGCAGAAGATTCTCGTCCTCATCCCCATCCTCTACTTGGCTATTTGTTGTTATTTGTATTTACCTATCCAGTCCCCTACTTGGCTACTTGTTTTAATTTGTTGTTTGTATTTACCTTTCCTGAGTCAACTTGTAAAGAAACATGCTTCAAAAATTGGAGTTAGAAGATCTAGATCTCAATTTTACAATATTTCAAAAGATAAGAAAAAAAAAGAGAAAACCTAATTAAAAAAAGGGTTTTTCTATAGCAATTAAGAAAGGAAATATATTCTCACAATTAATGATCATCATTTCCATGTAGACTAAAATAACCCTTTCACAAAAATGAATTATGTAATATAATTAATGTAAGACATAATAATAAAAAGTTATATCAATCATTAAAAAAATAATACAATTAATTGTGAGAATATATTTCCTTTCTTAATTGCTTATCAAGTGTCCCTAGGGCACAAGATAGAAAAATCCTTTAAAAACTCAGAGATCTAGTATGTTTGGCATCATAGTTTGGTACCAAAATTCATACTAGATCTCGAGTTTCTTTTTTTCACAAAGGAAAGATGCAATAAGAGAAGATAATTATTCATTCCCGGAGATCTAGTATGTTTGGCATCCAGTTGGTACCAAATTGTTGAACTTTGATTTTGTTTGGTACCAAAACTCATACTACATTTCAAAGTTTTCAAAAGATAAGACGAGAGGGATCAACCATAATAAAATATATGATAAGAAAAGATTTTTTTTTTTTTTTGAGAAACGGCGCATTCTTCACAAGGTTTTGAAAACCGGACCGGGCATCGAACCGGCGAAGATAGCAGATCAACACAACCGGGGTTCAACCGTTTTCCTGATTTTTATATTCAAAGACTAAAAAGTAACATTAAGAACGCACCGATGCTAAAAGTAAAAAATGGCAAATTCATATACTCGGAATTAGATTGGCTTTCCATGGTACCAAAAGTAAAAATTGATAGTGCAAATTCAAATAAATAATTCATTATTGGCATTAAAATGTAAGTAATGCACTGATGCTACACTGTGAATTCAAGTAAGCACTGCATATTATTTTTTTATAACAAATCAAGTAATGGAAAATTCAAGCAATGCATGAATGCTACAGTGCATTTATTATTATTTTTTAATAGCAAATCACGTCAACCATGTCATGCAAGAATTAAGAGTCAGGACTATAAATCTAAGGATGCCTAGTCAAGTTGGCATACATACATTCCCAAGTGTTCATTGGTCACAACAAATTCTAGGCTTTTGGCAATAAAAAATTGGTCTTGNAGAGTTGATTATTGATAATAAAATTGCCCATTGAGGTTTTCTTTGATTGTGGATTCAATCGTAATTGAGAGTGGATTCTCTTGATTTTATATTAGGGTTTGAGTTTACTTATCAAGTTCTTACTTGTGGCGTTTATTCAATTCCTTGTGATTCTAATCCCTTTGTTGCCTATTCCTTAATTGAGTCTAGGAGGTAAAGAATAGAATTGCTAAAACCCTTTGTTGTGTTTGTACTTCTTTGTTGTCTAATCCGGTGCAGAGATTAGGAGGTGAAGGAGACTTACACGGCGAGTTTGATTGAGAATGACGATCGGGACAATCAGATAGTTACGGAGGTGGAACTAGTGGATTCTAGGGTTGTTGCCGTATCACTAAGTAATAGTAGTAGTACTAGTACCTGATGTCTTACAACTAAAGTTAAAAAGCTCTGTGCACGAAAATAAAGAGCAAGGTCTGTGCACGAAACTAAAGAGCAAGGAGCAAAAAGCGTACCTGGAAGCGTTGGTGGCCGGCGACAATGATGGCATGTGCAGACACTGGTGGCCGGCCATGAAGGTGGTAGGTGCAGAGTGCAGACAGTGAGAGTGGATAGTTGGGGAGCACCAGGAGAGGAGGATGGGGAGAAGAGAAGAGGAGAAAGTAATTGGGTGGAGAGAGTAGCAAGAGGTTTCAACTCTAGGGATTTCAATTTTTACTTACTATCTCAGATCTATTATTTACTTATTTATAATATTATTTTATTGAGTAACGAATTGAGCTTCTTAGTGGGGAAAAGTTGCATGATCCGACCGCTTGACGACCGGACTAACCGTTGCCGGTTTGAACGGTTACGCAAAAACCTTCAAAACCGGCCGGTTCAAAACGGTTTAATGACAAAGGGGTTTTTCTCAATGAATCGGACCGGAGCCTTGCTAAAATGCTGGTTGAACCCGGTTAACCGGTCGGACCGGTCCGGTTTTAATAACCTTGATTCTTCATTCATATAAACAGATTTAGAGATCTGAGAATACATAATTGAAGATACAAACAATCTGAAGAAAAATCTGACATAAGAATTGATCTCAACCTACTACATGAAACTACACAATAAGATAACGAGCATCTCTACGGGCATCATGACTTTTATGGTCCGTGCCACATCTTCTCCTTGTTGGTAAATTGCAACAGCAAATAAAGATCTACTCTTCAAATCAAATCTTCCTCCAAAGTTTTTGGCTCCCATGATCTTATTTCCTAAAAAAACAATAAACATCCAAAAAAGGTGACAAGGGCTCCCTAAAGGAGAAAACCAAAATCCACAAAGGGTACTAAAAACACACAAAAAGTGAGACTAACAGACAAGACTGAAAGGAAGAAAACAAAAAAAACTAAACGAAATACCGATGGGGGCTTACCGCCGGAAAGAAAGTCGTCGGCGGCAGCCCCAAATTTGTAGATTTAGGGTTTTCACAGATGAGAGAGAGAGGAGAGAAAACCCTAGCAAAAGAAATATGATAAGAAAAGATTTTAAAAATATATAGAGCCCAGCAAACAACTAAGGGAATCATGTTGCTCACCAGCAATAAGATTTGTTTATGAAAAAAACTTAGAAGAGGATCTTTTGCTACTACTATGTTGGAAGGAAAAAAGAATTTGGGGAACTCATTATCTCTTGCAACTACTATACTGTCATTTTTAATTTTTTTTCCAATGAATAGTAATTTGCAGCATTACTGTCGGAGTGGGAAAACAATGTTTGAAAAACTAATTTGCAAGGGGAAGAGTCAGCAGTGAGAAGGACATGAACAGAGAGAACAACAACTCAAAGTCCTAGTGGATTGCAGTTCTAAAGAATTTCTATAGCATCAAACAAATTCTATGACACAATATGCATCTAAATGAAGAGTTAGGCATCACAAACTTTGGTCAGAAAAGCATAACTACGATCCAAAGTTCCTTAAGGTAACGCCTGCTAATTTTGAGACTCTGGGCCATTTTCATCAAAGGAACAATTCTAAGGAAAACGAAAAACATATTTGCGAGGAGATATGCAATAAGAAAATATACTTAAACAGGGTGGTAATAATTGATATCAGAATCGTGTACGACTTGGGATAACAAAGATCCTTCATGTCGGGGCATATGCACGAATGAAGGAAAGCTAACAGTTTAAAGATTAATGAGAACAATGTTAGCGAGTACATAAAAAGACTACAAAGAACCAGTTTGATGCTAATTCATTCACTAAATTATTTCACCTCCCACATCACTTATCATTTTCAGCAGAACCTAGTAGTTTTTTCAACAGGAGATTGTCATCACTAGATGAAAGATGTACTACCAGCTCGGTGGTAGTGGCATCTGCTGAGAATCCACGATCTACCATTTCATTGATGAGTTGAACTGCCCTATATCCGTCTCCCGAAGCAATCCTTGTATCATCACGTTGTAGCAGCAACTGTTCAGTGAGTAACCATCCTTTCCCAGTTTTCTAAAAAGTTTACATGCTTCATCGACAAATCCTTCCTTGCAAAGTCCATTGATCATTACACTACATGTCGGGGCATTTGGCTGCAAGCCCTTCAGAGGCAGAGAGTTAAACAGTTCCCTTGCATGTTTAATCTTTCCGGAATTGCACATGCCACGAATGAGGACATTATATATCACAATGTCAGGCTTCACTGAATGCTTTTTCATAGTTTGAAAAAGTGTTAGTGCCTCATCAACGCACCCCTGCTTGCATAAACCATCTAGCATAGTGGCATAAGTAACTAAATCTGGAGTTGGGCCATTTGCATTCATGTCCATGGAAAGCTGCTCGGCTGCCCTATATCTCCCTGCCTGTGACAAGCCACTTAAAAAAGTGTTGCAAGTAACAGTGTTGGGAACCAAACCTTTATCAGCCATTTCATCAAAAAGCTGTTTAGCCTCATCTGCCTTACCTATCTTGCAGAATCCGTTAATCAACATGTTGTAACTATAAACATCTGGTCTGGAACCTTTTTCCATCATCACATCAAACACTTCTCTAGCTTTATCCATTTCCTTCCGTAAACAATATCCATCCATCAGTGAATTGTACGTGATAAGGTCAGGCTGTATACCCCAGTGAGCCATTGTTTTGAGCAAAGCATGAGCCTCTGGAGCCGCCGTCTTTGCAAAGAGCATCAACCAATATATTGAAGGTGAACATTGTAGGTGCAATATTCAAAGCCAACATTTCAGAGAGCAATGTAGGAGCTTGGTTCCATTGCCCTGAATTGCAAAGACCACAAATCAAGGAGCTGTAAGCGACAACATTGGGTGAAATTCCTTTGCTGGTCATTTTGGAGAAGAGATCCAAAGCCTCGGCAACTTGCCCATCCTTGCAAAGGCCATCAATGACTGTGCTGTAGGTCAGTACATCCGGATGGCAACCTACTTCTTCCATTCTTCGCAGCAAACCAACAGCCACATTGGTTTTCCCAATCTTGCACATGCCATCTACTATTGCAGTATAAGTTACTGCATCGGGTTGGCAGCCATTGGCAACCATTTCGTCAAACAACTTGACTGCCTGTGCGATTTTATCGGCCTTGCATAGCCCATTAATCAAGGTGTTGAAAGTAACAACAGTCGGCTGCAAACCCAGTTTAATGATTTTGCCAAAAACAGAGAACCCGAAATCCACGCGACGCAAATGGCAGAAGCAATTAGCCAAAATGGTGAGAGTGTAAACATCGTGAGTGATACCTCGCAATTCCATTTGTTTGGACAAAGAGATCACCGCCTCATAATGTCCCATTCGGACAAGAGAAGACAACAATTGAGTGAATTGCACAATGGAAGGCAAAGGATTCTTATGAAGCATCCTATGGAAGGAAGCCAGAGCATCATCCAGGTTGAGAAACGTGGGTTTGGAAATGGGTTTGTTTCTACTGCCACTGTCACTGGTGGAATTACTATAAGCACGAAGACAGGAGGCAGAAGACTTACCGGCGAAGAGCGAGGAAAGAAGGGATCTTAAAGAAGAAGAAGAAGAAGAAGAAGAAGAAGGAGATGGGTTTAGCATCATAATAACATTAACCCTACCCATCCGCTGGCGAAGAACAGAACCCCAAGTCGCTGCCTCTTTCGCGTTCTTTCTACTCTGCTTTACACAAACTCTGAAACTAGGGGATAACTGCGCCGCGATCCCTCTTTACCCATTTTCGCAATGAAGTCCTATATCATCGTTTACTAGTCACATAAGTGAATCCAAAACAAATTTCCCATAAGGTGCAGATCATTAAGTTTATAATTATTATGGTTATTTTTTAAAGTTTGAAAAATTAGGTACCGAAAACTTTTTTAAATCTAAAGTTCTTAAATTCCAAATCTTAAAATCCTAAAGTTCCATATAAATCATATTTCTCAAAAAAAAAAAGTTCCATATAAATCTTAAATCATAAACCTAAATCCTAGCCTCTAAACTATAAATCAATATCCCAAATCCTAAAAATTCTATTTTTTTTTTTTTCCGATCCAGTATTCAGACCTTTGCATGGACTAATCGGGATAAAGCGTGAGTATCTAGTACTTTAAACTCTAAAACCTTAAACTTAAACCATAAACCATTAAAACCAAAAACAAATTATAAACCATAAATCCTTAATCCTAAAAATATTAAAACCTAACTTCTAAAACTATAAACCCCAAAAGACTAATTAATAGAAACCCTAAACTTGATATTTTCTAAACATTAAAATCCTTAAACCACAAATTCTTAAACCTTAAAATCACTAAATCTTAAAATTCCTAAGCTTTAAGCTAAGGTTTAGAGATTTTAAGCATTAAAAATTTATGGTTAAGGATTTGAAAATATAGAGATTTTAAGGTTTTAGATTTTAGGTTTAGAATTTTATGATTTATGAATTTTACGGTGTAAGGATTTTGAAATTTAGGATTTTTTAAATTAAGTGATTTAAAAAGTTAAGGGTGTTGAGATTTATTAATTTCAAGGTATAGCAACTTTTAAGGTTTAAAGTTTATCAAAAAGAATTTAAAGGTTTTAAATTATAAGATTAAAGAATTTCAAAGTTTAACATTTTAGAATTTAAGATTTTGCGGTCTTAGGAATTAGGGTCAGGATGTTTTGGATTTATAGTCCAAGGTTTAGAGTTATAATGTCCAAGGTTTTATACTCATTGAAAGAGATGCCTCTCGATTCTCATCAACTATTTAAAGAGTCTAAAGTTCTCTTAAAGACAACTCTAATGTCACCACTGGAAATTAGTTGAGTTAAAGACGGGTTTGTATGTAACTTCGAGTGCATATTTTGATATGTAAATGATGCAATCAAGGATGCACCAAGGGGGGATTCCAAGTTTCAATTACAAAAGTTTTTCCAAAGATGTTCATGAAGAATCATTCTACACAAGTTTGGACTGAACAAAAATTTCGGAAGAAATCTAGTTAAGCAAGCTTAGAAGAAAACTTAATGAGAATCCTCCTTCCAATAATCAAGGAGGCTTCTTAAGTCTTTTTCTAAGCTTGGTTAACTTGATTTCTTCTTGAAATTCTTGTTCAATCTAAGCTTGTGTAAAATAATTCTTCATGGGCATCTTTGGGCAAGCTTTTGTGATTGAAACTTGGAATCCCCCTTGTGCTTGGTGCATTCTTGATTGCATCAGTAAAATTTTAGAACTTAACTTGTTCGAATTTATTTTGCTAAAGTGATTCTTGAAATTCATCTTATTTTGAAGTTGTAACCTTTTTCCATCCGGTCTGCAACCTTTTTTTTTTCCCTCATCACACTATAAGCACGAAGGAAGAGGCAGGAGCCTTACCGGTGAAGACAAAGAGCAAGGAAGAAGGGATCTTGAAGGACAGGCAGAAAGGTTTAGCATCATAATAATATTAACCGTACCCAGGGAAGACCTGGACCCCCAATGTCTTCAGGTTGTTGTGTTCATTCTATTCTACACCTAAATTACCCAATTAATCCATTTTTTTGGGAAAAAAAAATCACCCGGTATATCAAGAAGATTAGAAGAACAAAATTAATAAACAATTAGCTCACTTCCCGTGAAATCCACAGGCTAGTTTATTAATTATTTTTTTCTAAAAACTGAACTTTTGAATTATAATTTCTACGCATTTGTTATATAATACACAAATATATTTTAGAGAGAACTTATATGATCAATGTGGGGTTGGTTCAAGTGGTAAGCGACTTGTTCCGTTTAAGCGAGGTCTTGGATTCGAGTCCTCGTGTATGCAGAGAATCCCCATTGGGAGACTAACCCGCCATAGCCAGGTGCGCGACTCGGGTCGGATTCGGATTAGTCGGGGCAAAGCTTCGGATACCGGATGGGCAACCAAAAAAGAAAAAGAGAGAACTTATATGCACATAGTTTTTTCTCCATATTTTACATTTTTTATCCATTTTTTCAGGTTTTATTGTTTCTGAATTTTTCGTATTTCTTTTTCCTAATATAACAGAAAACTAAAACACAATTTAAAGAATTATGATTTTTCATAATAATATAAAGAATAAATGTTTTAAAAATTAACATGTTTCTAATTTTTGTTCTTAAAAGTACTATGAAAAAAAAATTGAAGCATTAAATTTGCAACAAATTAATTTTTTATAATGTTTATGCAATAGCCCAGGTAAAATTTTACGTTTTTACCGAGATGATAATTCGTTTATACAGTGATTTACTGTTAGGAATTAACCTTTGGAAATTAATTCATGATAAACCGAGCATTGGATTCCAAATCCGGGACTTATCCCATACCCCGGATAGTTTTACGGAATTTCCAGGACAAGGTGTGAAAAGACGGTTATACCCCTAGGATTGTTAGAAAAGCAAAGGAGGCTAGAGGGGCGTAACGGACATTTTGCTGGTTTAGATTCTTTCTTGCTCAATCATGCACATACGCAGTGGGTGATCGATGGAGTCGCCACCCAGGTTTTATTATCGTGGAAAAACCAGAGAATAACTCCTTTATGCCCACAAAAGAAACTGATTTGCGAACCAAAGATGCCGGACTCGGGGGTTCGTCATAGATAGAAAGGTATGAGGCATCCCATCTATGCTTGGGCGAAATAATATGCAATTTAAACGAATACTTGTGCTTTGGTGTGTGTGTGCATGTGTATAAACCAGATTTCCAGCAGCAAGCAACAACAATAATATATATAAAATCGAAATTAAAGAGTCAAGAAAAAGAAAAGAAACAATTTAGCTTACGTCTCTACCACTAGAGACATCCTACGTACCCCGGCGACCGGGTTCAAAGCTCACGTAGTTCTTGGATTAGAATCAATACTCAAGCAAACATGTAAGTATCAGCTTGCAAAGAGAGAAAAAATCGCAGCAGCAGAGACAAATCAACGGGAAAGAGACCGAGTTACCACCAAGGGCGTGTTCTTCGTCGTCCTTCGCGTTTGAGGGTTGTTGGAACGCCCCGACCCGTATTTACCCTACACAGTAAACACGTGCCGGAACTGTGACAACCCAACCAAAATAAAGCCCAGCATACAGTGTATACAACAGATAACCGGGCTCAACAGCCCAACATAAAAACAATAACAATAACTCAACCGGCCCAATGGCCCAATAACTCAAATAACTCCACAGCGGAAGACTTATAACTCATATAAACACTGTATGCGACATAGATGCAAACTATGGATCAAAGCCCTGTCCAAGGGATAACGCCGCAGCCTGTCTGGAATGCATCAATCCTGTACCAAAAATAACTCTTCCTACGGGATGAAAGCCCGCAGGTGAGGGGTGAGTCCGAAGTGCTCACCGACGAAGGAAAGACCATCATTATGCACACTAAAATTACTCAAGGTCAAACAGTAAAACCACCAAAATAAAACAAATCAAAAGACTCAAATAAAATCCAATTTCCAATTTTATCTTTCCGGGCCCCGTCACGGATAAGCTAGGGTCGTACCAGGTTATCAACCTGTTCCTGGTGCCAGATCAAAAAGAACCCGGGATCAACATCCCAATAACAAACTCAGGGATCAACATCCCAATCAAACCGGCATCAACATGCCCATCACAAGTAACCCAGATCATGGCACCACAAAACAGTCTCAAACCATCCGGTCGTACCTCTACTTACCACGTGACAATTACATTACCGTCATTAAAATCAAATCACAGGGATCGACATCCCTAACAAAAATACCAAGGATCGACATCCTTGTCACAATTCATTAATTATTCCATTATACTTATTCCAAAAGACACAGAAAATCAACACGGGGATAAACATCCCAAAAACCAACATGGGATAAATATCCCGACCACAATCACAACAAATGTGACAACCAACAGTGCAACAATCATCAAACAATATACCGAGTAATACAGACACATATTGAAGGAAATCCATCCTCACCTTGGCCGATTACTCAACTCCTGAAACAATGACCGGTCCGACGCCGGCTCCTCGGGAAACTGCCCGATATCCAAACCTATACAACAAAACCATATATACACATAAATGCACATAAGAGTATGTCATGATGCCAATACTGCGAATTATACCCATCCCGATTCCTATCAGTTATTATTACCTTTTACCGAAAATATTTAATCGTACGTATTTCCGAATATAATTTCGGTACCATACTTTAATTAAAACTCTTTTCAAAATATTTCATAAAATAATTATAATTTTCCAAAATTATAATCTCCATAATTTTTCCAGAAAAATAATAACCTATTTATAATTTTCAGAAAATATTATATAGTATTTATCTTTTTCCCAATATACATAATAATATTTTCCAACACGAAATATAATTACCTTTAATTTTTCAGAGTACATATGTATATATATTCCACAACCATAATTTTCCAGGCAAAATAATTTATATATAAAATTCCCAGAAATTATTTCATGGTATAAATATATTTTTCCAAATAATATTAGTTTTTCCCAAAATATTACTTAATTATTTATGCAAGTATATATATTTATATTTTCTACAAAACATCAGAATTAAATTGACCAATTTTTTTCAAGTAAATATATAATTTTTCCTCAAAACTGATTTTATTTCAGAAAATAAGTAAATATATATATTATTATATTTTTTTTTTTGCTGGGCTGGGCCATGAACAGTAAGCCCATGCCCAGCCCAAGCAACACAAACAACCCAACCCAACGACGGCCCACGACTGTCACCCAGGTTCGCGACCCGGACAAGCACGCGGGTCAACAACCCGGATCTGCTCACCTTTCTGCAGCGGCGGGCGACGACGACGAGGCACGGGAGCAGAGGGGCAGCACGGCAAGCGGCACGAAGCGAGCTGCAGAGACAGGTGCTGGTGTGGAGGCGGCGTCGTCGGCGTGTGGCAGCAGGCGTGAGGGAACTGGATCTGCCAGGTCTGCTCAAGGGTCGACAGCTCTACGGCGCGCGTCAGGCGGCGTATGGCGACGGAAGCGACGGCGTCGAGGTCGCCATGACACGGCGATGGCGATGGCGGCGTCGCTGCGTCGAGAGGCGGCCTAGAACCCGTCGGCGTGCACAGTGTCAGTGGGGAGGAGGGTGGCGCACTGTTCTCGCTATTTTTCGATTTTTTTTTTCTTCCTTCATTTTTTCTATTTCTTTCTTTTTCCTTTCTATTTTTCTTTCAATTTATTCTTCCTTCTTTTTTTTCCTCTGTTTTTATATATATTTCTTTCTTCTCTTTTTTTTTCTTCTTTTGTTTCTACCGATTTTTCTCTCTTTTTTTTCTTTTTTTTCCTTTCTTTTTTTCCCTTTTTTTCTTTTTCTCTCTTTTCTTCTCTTTTTCTCTCTTTTCTTTTCTCTCTTTTTTTTTTTTCTTTTTCTCTTCTCTTCTTCCCCTCCCCTGCTTTCTTCTTCCTCTGCTTTTATAGACTTGATGATACTGTGCGCCTGTGATTCCTTCAATAATGCAGCTTGTCTGCATTGTTGAAGCGAGTCCGGTCCGGACCAGAAAATAACTGATACCCCCTTAGTTATTTTCCGATGTGATTTTCCGAGAAATTCCGAAACCCGAAAAATACCAACTTAGTCCCGAAAAATCCATGGAAAAATCACGAGCGCGGGAAAACTCTCGGTTTCAAAAAACAATTCCCGATTTACCTTGAATTAATTACCCAAGATTAATTCAACAGTAAATCATGGTAAAAAGACTTTTACAGTCCCGGTAAAAATCAAAAATTTTACCCGGGCTGTTACAGTCTACCCACCTTAAAAAAAATTTCGTCCCCGAAACTCTGTCTTATCCGTGGGTCCTACCACGATAAGCTTCTGGCACACTCTGCCAGGTGTCCAAACTCAACCCGAGATACCGCTTATACCCTTAAACGACATCTCGTCCGCTTATAAATACCAAATCTCATGACTGGCATACTCACACACAGTCATGGACTCTCCACTGAGATCAAGGACTACCTCAGACTACGAGAACAACAGCTACATCGGCGGCACTGCCTTCCCGACAAGCTCCAATGAAGAACCTCCAAAGAAGCGCTTCAAGACGAACATCGTCGGCCTGAAGGAGCACATGGTGGTCTCTCGAAGACGCCGGAAGAAGCGTGCTCCCAAAGAAGTTGAGGATCGAAAAGGCAAAGCGATGGCTGAAAGCAGCACACCGCAGCAGACTCTGACGCAGCTGAACGTCTCACTGAAGAAGATCAGCTTGGCGGTGGCGCAGATAGAACTGGCGTGCGCGGAACTCTTCCCACACATGAAAAATGTACAAAAGCTTGTAAAAGACTTAGAGAAGCAAGTAACTCAGTAGAGTACCTCTTCTCCTGTTGTAAAACCTTATGAATTAAATAAAATAAGTTTCCTTTTTAAATCAAAAATTCTTATGTTACGAAAACTTATGTTAAGCGAAAAATTAAAACATCTCAAGGCAAAATAAAACTTAACAATAAAAATATAAAATCAACATTAAGGAATCAAAAATAAAACTCGTTTAACAAAATCAAAACAAAAAGGAATTAAAACAAAATATATTTTCATGATCAGCGCCCAAATCGGTCCTAAGCATCCTCGATCCCGAGATACGTGACATACGGAGCTAACGGTGACGGTCACGAGAGCGTCCTGTGTCCCTCGAAAGAAACGCTATCCACTTGTTCACAAATTCCGCATAAGACAAAAACGTCTGTCAAGACAACGTATCTCTCAACGATGTCCGAACAGCTGTAAGCTTGTCGTGCATGCGCTCTACTCGAGGTACGGTCGCATCCGTCTAGCCTCAACGGTCAAGAATGCATGCGATAAAAGATGCAGAAAAATATAGTAAAACCATAAAAAGAAAAGACAAAGTAGCCAGAGCGAAAGAAAACCATGAGATGGAAAAAGGCTGGAAAACTCTGGCATGGTAGTCCGAAAAACGTGTAAAGTAACGTAGCAATAAATGAAAGCAACGGCAAATTTTCAAAAAGCAAATCTTGAAAATCGAAAACAGTAAACACGCTCCCCATAAGAGTATAAAAGAAACGGAGCGGTGAGATGTAAATCATCAAAAATATTAAATGCAAACAAAACATCCAGTCAAACAAAACCATAACGTTCAAAAGAAAACAAAATCCTCATACGTCCAAACACGATGCCTGCTCCATCTTCCGTTTTCTTCGTCGAAGGTGCCAATCTAGGCAGAAGGAACCGTCTGGCCTACAGCATGGTCAACGAGCGTGCTGAAGAGCTACCGAACGAGCGCGGCAGGATGCCGCGTCTAGTCTTCGTCGACGAGCTCTACTCCTCGAGATTCTTCGTCACTCCAATGGAAGAGGTGTTCTTCCTAGAGGATCGTGGCACTCTGAGGACCTCCTACTACGGCTCGGCAAACTCCATCATGTTCTTCATCTCCGAAAGGCTACAGGAGTTCAACCTAGAGTCCACTTGCCACTTCCTGGATCTACTACCAGCTCTCGATGACGGCCCAGAGCATGCCCAGAGTAACTCGTCTGCCCGTAACTTGACCCAAGGCCCGACTGCTGGTGTGGAACTGCAGAGGAGTCGCAAAGCATTCCCAGGAGTTCTCGCGTACTCTGAGGGACCTAAAGAACCAATACAAACCAAACATGGTTCTTCTCACGGAGACCTAGTGGCAGCCTCAAGACGATCACGGTCTCATCCCACTCCGGTTCCCTCAAGCTAACCGGTTCGAACTTCCTGGACAGAACAACGCTGGCGGCATGTGGTTCTCGTGGAGCGACAGCATCCAAGTCAACATCAACAATGACCCCACTAGCTTCAGGGTCAACGTCGTTCCAAGGCGTTAAATGTATTTTTATTTTATATAAAAAAAATCAATGTAATATTTCCCTTTGTAATCAAAAAATTAGTATTATCAATAATATTTATATTTCCGCTTATCTATGGCATCATTTACCTCTTATGTGTATGTTCTGCGACAGCTGGCGTCCCTTGACTGGATCCATAATGCACTAACTAAAATGATATAAAATAATAAACAAATGGAGCGAACTATGCAAACAAGGACAACAACACACAAAGACTTCCCAACAAGACCTAACGCCTGCTCCGCTACCAAAATGAAACGCCCCGACCCGTATTTACCGTACACAGTAAACACGTGCCGGAACTGTGACAACCCAACAAAAATAAAGCCCAGCATACAGTGTATACAACAGATAACCGGGCTCAACAGCCCAACATAAAAACAATAACAATAACTCAACCAGCCCAATGGCCCAATAACTCAAATAACTACACAGCGGAAGACTTATAACTCACATAAACACTGTATGCGACATAGATGCAAACTATGGATCCAAGCCCTGTCCAAGGGATGACGCCGCAGCCTGTCTGGAATGCATCAATCCTGTACCAAAAATAACTCATCCTATGGGATGAAAGCCCGCAGGTGAGGGGTGAGTCCGAAGTGTTCACCGACGAAGGAAAGACCATCACTATGGACACTAAAATTACTCAAGGTCAAACAGTAAAACCGCCAAAATAAAACAAATCAAAAGACTCAAATAAAATCCAATTTCTAATTTTATCTTTCCGGGCCCCGTCACGGATAAGCTAAGGTCGTACCAGGTTATCAACCTGTTCCTGGTGCCAGATCAAAAAGAACCTGGGATCAACATCCCAATAACAAACTCAGGGATCAACATCCCAATCAAACCGACATCAACATGCCCATCACAAGTAACCCAGATCATGGCATCACAAAACAGTTTCAAACCATCCGGTCGTACCTCTACTTACCACGTGACAATTACATTACCGTCATTAAAATCAAATCACAGGGATCGACATCCCTAACCAAAATACCAAGGATCGACATCCTTGTCACAATTCATTAATTATTGCATTATACTTATTCCAAAAGACACAGAAAATCAACACGGGGATAAACATCCCAAAAACCAACATGGGATAAACATCCCGACCACAATCACAACAAATGTGACAAACAACAGTGCAACAATCATCAAACAATATACCGAGTAATACAGGCACATATTGAAGGAAATCCATCCTCACCTTGGCCGATTACTCAACTCCGGAAATAATGACCGGTCCGACGCCGGCTCCTCGGGAAACTGCCTGATATCCAAACCTATACAACAAAACCTTATATACACATAAATGTACATAAGAGTATGTCATGATGCCAATACTGCGAATTATACCCATCCCGATTCCTATCCGTTATTATTACCTTTTACCGAAAATATTTAACCGTACGTATTTCCGAATATAATTTCGATACCATACTTTAATTAAAACTCTTTCCAAAATATTTCATAAAATAATTATAATTTTCCAAAATTATAATCTCCATAATTTTTTCAGAAAAATAATAATCTATTTATAATTTTTAGAAAATATTATATAGTATTTATTTTTTTCCCAATATACATAATAATATTTTCGAACACGAAATATAATTACCTTTAATTTTTCAGAGTACATATGTATATATATTCCACAACCATAATTTTCCAGGCAAAATAATTTATATATAAAATTAACAGAAATTATTTCTTGGTATAAATATATTTTTCCAAATAATATTAGTTTTTCCCAAAACATTACTTAATTATTTATCCAGGTATATATATTTATATTTTCTACAAAACAACAGAATTAAATTGACCAATTTTTTTTCATGTAAATATATAATTTTTCCTCAAAACTAATTTTATTTTTAAAAATAAGTATATATATATTATTATATATATATATTATCATATTTTTTTTTTGCTGGACTGGGCCATGAACAGTAAGCCCATGCCCAGCCCAAGCAACACAAACAACCCAACCCAACGATGGCCCACGGCTGTCACCCAGGTTCGCGACCCGGACAAGCACGCGGGTCAACAACCCGGATCTGCTCACCTTTCTGCAGCGGCGGGCGACGACGACGAGGCACGGAAGCAGAGTGGCGGCACGCTGCGAGCGGCAGAGACAGGTGCTGGTGTGGAGGCGGCGTCGTCGGCGTGTGGCGGCAGGCGTGAGGGAGCTGGATCCGCCGGGTCTGCTCAAGGGTCGACAACTCTACAGCGCGCGTCAGGCGGCCTATGGCGACGGAAGCGACGGCGTCGAGGTCGCCATGACACGGTGATGGCGATGGCGGCATCGGTGCGTCGAGAGGCGGCCTTGAACCCGTCGGCGTGCACAGTGTCAGTGGGGAGGAGGGTGGCGCACTGTTCACGCTATTTTCCGATTTTTTTTCTTCTTTTTTTCTATTTCTTTCTTTATCCTTTCTATTTTTCTTTCAATTTCTTCTTCCTTCTTTTTTTTTTCCTCTGTTTTTATATATATTTCTTTCTTCTCTTTTTTTTTCCTTCTTTTGTTTCTACCGGTTTTTCTCTCTTTTTTTTTCTTTTTTTTTTTTTTTTTTTTTTTTTTTCCCCTTTTTTTTTTTTTTTTTTTTTTTTTTTTTTTTTTTTTTTTTTTTTTTTTTTTTTTTTTTTTTTTTTTTTTTTTTTTTTTTCTTTTTTCCCCCTTTTTTTTTCTTTTTCTCTCTTTTCTTCTCTTTTTCTCTCTTTTCTTTTCTCTTTTTTTTTTCTTTTTCTCTTCTTTTCTTCCCCTCCCCTGCTTTCTTCTTCCTCTGCTTTTATAGACTTGATGATACTGTGCGCCTGTGATTCCTTCAATAATGCAGCTTGTCTGTATTGTTGAAGCGAGTCCGGTCCGGACCAGAAAATAACTGATACCCCTTTAGTTATTTTCTGGTGTGATTTTTCGAGAAATTCCGAAACCCGAAAAATACCAACTTAGGCCCGAAAAATCCACGGAAAAATCACGAGCGCGGGAAAACTCTCGGTTTCAAAAAACAACTCCCGATTTACCTTGAATTAATTACCCAAGATTAATTCAACAGTAAATCATGGTAAAAAGACTTTTACAGTCCCGGTAAAAATTAAAAATTTTACCCGGTCTGTTACAGTTGTAGATCGCTTCTACCCTCTTTTCGTTCCTTAGTTCCACGTTGAATGGCTCTGGAACTACTGCAGAGACAAAACTAAACAACACACCGCGTGAAATCCAGCAGAGAAAAGCAAAAAAATCGAATTGAGAAAAGAAAATAGTAGAGTTTTCCCAAGCAAAAAGCTTAATGGCCAACCTCCCTAAAATTGTGTTTTAAGGGTTCTATTTATAGTGATGAGGGTCTGAGGGGGCGTGGTTTTGATCCTAAGATCGAGATTAAACCCCTAAATCCAATGGTTGAGGGTAGAAATCAAAAAGAGGAAAAATAGAAAAAGTGGCCGCCTCTGGGACGTATGACCGCTGCCTGGTGGCGGTCTTGTCGCGATGACCGCTGCCTGGTGGCGGTCTTCCTTGCTTGACCGCCGGCTGGTGGCGGACAAGTTGCCATGACCGCCGACACAGTCGGCTACTATTCACGTTCTTCATATTTTCACCGCATTTTTCCTATTTTGACTCCAATCCGATTCTTGCACGCAAAGTTAAAGATCTCATACCAGAATAACTCCCTTTTCTTGAGGAAAGCACTATATCTTTCCATATAAACTCAATTACTTAACCTACACTCCAAGGATTAAGATTATTCCTCTTTTTTTTCCATAAATAGGCAAAATAATAAACCAACTTAATTGGGCCTCTAATCAAACGAAAATCAGAGACAAATAAGTAAGAAAATTCGTGCTAAGCCTGGGCCTAATTACATGGATAGTCCGTGAATTTATTTATTGGGTTCCTGAGCCAAATTAAAGACTAAAAATTAATAAAATTAACCTTGGGCTCTAAAACACAATAGTAATCCAATAGAACAAATAGATGGCTAAATTTGGGTGTTCACAGATGCCCCTCGTTGGTGAGGGTCTAAGAATTTAGGCACGAAACAACGCAAGAGAACACACAAATTTAAAAGAGAAATAATACACGTAGGTATATTGCTGACAATGACAATGCTTACTCGAGGTTGTTCCAATGGGGAAAATGATGGGTTTGACACAAGGTTGAGGCAAAATGGGATGATTGGGACAAAAATGGGACGATTTATCAAAGTTAAGACTATAAGATTGAGACTGATTATGACGATTGGGACAAAAATGGGACGATTTATCAAAGTTAAGACTATAAGGTTGAGACTGATTGGGACAATTAGGACAAAAATAGGACGATTTTGGGGCGAGGTTTGGGACTAATTAAGGCTATATTAAGGCAAAGGTTGAGGCTATTTGTGACATAAGGTTGGGACTAAATGAGGCAAAGGTTGAGACAAAAGGTTGAGACTTAATTGAGGAAAAAGTTGGGGCAAAAGGTTGAGGCTAAGCTGAGGCTATCGGGGTACTGCCTATGGCATCCAGTGGGGAATAATTATGAGACAAATTGAGGCTACTAGGAGGCTTTGGGACAAGGTTGTGGCGATCCACTTGGGGAATATTTTGAGGCTAATTAGGGTTATGAATGTTCGTTTTGAGTCATTGGATGCCCTAATGTGGGTGTTGAGACTATTTCCTAATTGTGGATCCAGAAGAAATATAATTGAAAAAAAAGTTTCTAAGGGTCGTGCCAAACTCTTATGCATGAAGAAAGAACAAATTTGAGACCTTAGTCGAGTCATAATTTCGAAAAATAAAAACATTTACTGAGTGGATTGAGGAATGAGACAAAACAATGAATAGCGACTAAAAGCCAGTGTCGGCTGATAGCCTCCTGCAAGTATACAAGGTGTTGTAGTACCAAGGTCGTCTCACAGGGATCTTTGCTAAGTACTATTAACAATGTGCCACGCGATTATCTAGAAAATAAATCCTTGAAGAGGAGTCAATTGAGTGGAGCAAATAAGTGAACAAGTGAACAACAAAGAATGGTAAAAAACCAAATGACAATAAATAAAAACACCTAGGACTTCGGGGAATGCCTTGCCACAATTTCCATGCAATTAAGTGCAACACAACCAAGCCGTGTTCTGTCACTACATGACCTGCCTGTGTAGATCTGATATTAAATCCTAAAAATACTCTTCTTTGAAAGAACCAGTAAACTCAACTAGATCAATAGTCTACTTCCGTAAGCCGTAAAACCCCTTCCTAACTTATCTCCACTATCTATTCTGCCAGTGTTGAAATAAATTAAGAGCTTTAAGTTCTTACCTTTAAGTCCCCAATAGAAAGCACGTCCCTCCCGAGGTCGGTTCCTCAATCCCGGTCTAAGGTTTTCTATAGGAAACTGATGTTGTCACTTAACAGACTCCTATTATGAATTTAAGCTAATTGTTGATCAGGCAACTAACTTAATTAAGCATCAAAGACCAGATGAAAGAAGAATAAATTTAAGGAAATAATATTTTAATTAGGTTTGCATAAAAATAATGACAAGATCATCCCTTAGTCCTAAATTAGAAAATTAGCTAGACATAATTGAAGAAGAAACAATTATAAGAAAATAAAACATCATTTAAATTCAAGAGGAAAATAAATTACAAAAATTAATAACCAACCTTGAACCAAGTGATGAAGACTTCCCAAAATAATTGCCAACTTCAAGCTAGAAAGCTAAGGGTTTTTGATACAAGGATTGTAAGAAAAGAAACAAAATAAATCCTAAGCGTGTAAGTGACGAGCTGACGGTCCCCCTTGGCTTGTATTGCTTTTCCTTTTATAGTGCAAGGATGGAATCACTTTGTGGCTGTGAGCAGTTTGCAAAAATTACCGAAATCAATTGACGATCAAATCTCCAGCTTGCATTCGGTGAAAGTGACGCAAGAAATGGTCAATTTGACCAACTCCTTATGAAATGCTTGGCTAGGAAAATGACGTGTGTAGTGGCCCAAATCCAAAACCACAAGTTGCAAATCTAATCTTCTCCTAGAAATTCTCTTGACAAAATCTCGGTAAATATTTTGCAACCAACTTGAGATGCAATCCTGAGTTAGCCCCTAATTTGCCGATTTAATCCAAAAAAGCCCAGAAATTCTTCACTTCCTGCACAAAGGTCCTCGCGCACTAGGATGAGAAATTAATTAAAATTAAATAAAGTAAATTCTACAATAAAATAAATTAATACTAAAATAAAGACAAAAATTACAAAATCAACCCCAAAATGATGTGTAAAATTTGCACACATCTTCGGCGGTCATGTCTGCTACCCGACGGTCTTCTTGGTTTGGCCGCCAGCTGGCTACGATCATGGCCACTTGTCCGCCGGCTGGTGGCGGTCATGGCGACTTGTCCGCTGGCCGGTGGCGGTCATGCAACCCAGTTCCGGCTCCTACTCGGTTTTGGAGTCCAATTCTTGATGGGAGAAGGGCTTAACCGACTTTTAACCTCTATAAAAGGAACCAGAGATCCCTGGGGATGTTCATAAACACCTAAGAGGAGAAGATTGAGTGCTAGGACACCATGGGTGACAATTTTCATGCTAGAGGTGCAAGCTTGGATGAAGAGTATTTTCAAAGCCATTCAATATGATTTCTTGAATCTGAAGAGGTTGTTCAACCTGAGGTTTGTGCAAAGTCCAACCGGAGTTGATAACGGCTGTAGTGATGTTTTGGGACAGCGAGAACCATGTACTCCGCTTTGGAAGTGATATGATGGAGCTTTGCCCGACGGTGGAGGAGTTCGTCGCTCTCCTTGGAGCGACAACAAGCGACACCGAAGATCAGCTTACCGGAGAGAAAAAGAACATAAAGATTGTCGAGGGCCACAAATCCTCTTCCAATTGCAGACTGTCCACTGGATTGCACCATCCCAGCCTCAACTCACGCGGTCTCAGTAATACTTTGCCAACCTGTGAACACCCAAATTTGACCCATGAACATTTTACTAAAAGTAGATTCCAAACATGCTCAAACTTGAGGTTAGTGAGATGATTTGATTTTGAGTTAAGGCATGATAATAATTTAATTTAGTAGAATTAATGTATTTTGATAATCTAAACCTTCGTGCACTTAAATCTTAGGATTAATGAGATGATTTAACCTTAGGGTAAAATATATAATAAGGTTTATTTACATTAAAATATATTTCATTTAGTTACTTGGGCTCTTTTAGTTGTTTTTAACCCAATCATATTGAGATGATTTATTTTTGGGTTAGAAATGGGTTTAAGGGTCCAAGTTAATTCTCTAGTGTTTATCTACCCATTAACATATTTCTTGCAGGCTAATTTTAGCTTTGATTTTCGTGGAAAATCAAAGTTAAATTGTCATTTAAGTAGATTTTGTGTTTTTGATATGATTTTGCTTAAAATGAATGTCAATGTGTAATCAATCAATAATGAGATGATTGGGGGGAGTAACAATCAAGTAATGGAGTGATTCTGGGCAATTTAGGAGTTAATTATGCGGTAGGATCAAATCAGGGCTAAATTAGAAGGGAATGGGACCTAAAAATGGAAAGAACACACAAAACCGGAAAGAGGCGGTGGCCATCTCGGGATGACCGCCATGCTCGGGCGGTCTTGTGCCCAAGGCCGCCGGGCATGGCGGCCATCCAGGCGATGACCGCCAAGCAGGGTGGTCGTGGGTGTCCTGGAATGATTTTTTTCCCCCGATTTTGTTTCTTTTTTGATCCCACGCGGTTTTGGACCAGAATTTCGAGCATAATCTTCACCATTAAGCAGATCCACGCCCCTAGGCTTCCCAGAGCACTATAAGCAGGACCCCTCACACACATTTCAGAGGACACACAATTTTCTTACATAGACACCCATAAGCCTTGAGTGCTTGGAGAAACTCTATCTCTCTAAGCCTAGAGATACATTCTTAGGCAGAAACTCTAGAGGAACTTCGTGGGAGGCATCAACAGTAGTCTAGCAAGGAGGAATCAAGAGGAGGACCAACCATTGAGCTTAGAAGTGGCAAAAAGGTGGGTGTAGAACTCAACCCATTGCAAGGAGCTAGAGGAGGCCTACAGGAGGTAACACTAAACTCTTTTGATTGATTCATTGCTGATTATGTGTTGATGCTTTTAATGATGTAAGAGGCCAATTTGTGCCATGTTTAGAACTACATGGCTTTGACCCAAGTCACTTGGGTACGTAGGTAGTCTCAGTTTTACAACTGGATGCAAGCCAAATCTTCTTTTTCTCCCCCATTCTTTTATTTTCCACACTTGCACACTCGCACAAGGTACACTTGTATTTTGCAATTGCACATAGTCTCAACCCAACACGGATGGGTGCCTAACACCTTCCCATCTGTGACGAATCCCTGATCCCATGACTTTGGTTCGCCGTAACCATGTAGCCTAAAGGAGTCACATGAAGGTTTTTCCCAAGTTTTGTCCTTAATAAAATTTAGGTGGCGACTCCAATGTCATGGGATTGAGCCGAGGAAGAAGGTGAAAGGATTAGGTGAATAGGCCCAAGTGACTTTGGATAGGGTATTCACAGTTGGCGACTCTCGCTTGGGAAGTAGTGGGTTCAATAAATTTTGTGCAATTGTAGAATCTTGTGTGCCTTTTACTTGTCATCATAAGTGCCTTGCATTCATGATGATTGATGTGAAGCCTTCACCATAAGAGGGCGAGGGAATCCAAGTCCACCACAATGCTTTCTTTAAGCGATGGCGGCTTGAGTGAACCCGTTTCTCGATGCTTAGCAATGATGGGGATTAATTCGCCTCGGACCTCACGCGATATCCCTTATTACATGTGAGTAGGTCAACCTATTCCCTAGCGGCAATCTTTTGGCCCCCAACTAGCTGCATACTCTGTGCATCCCATGCATTATGAATCAATAAGTAGTATGTGCTTTTGTCTGATTTATTGTTGTGAGCTCGAGTAAATGTGAATAGTTTGCTCCTTATTCTTGCATACCCCGAACCTAATGAGATAATACACACTGGGAAGCCCATGGAACGCCGAGTCTCTGATTCCCGTACTTCAACTGCTAGGGTAAAATGAGTGAGGATAACAGTGCCAAGAAAAATGTGAGTGAGGAATCCATGAAATCGTTGAAAGATCCATAGGTCAGAGATGCGCTGCTGGCTTTACAAAAAGAGAAGATGGTGTCCCTTGGGAGTGATGGGGGACAAGTCTTAAACCAAGCATTGAGACTAAGGTGGTGGTTATCCAGGACGAGGACTCAGCGGCACAAGAATTCAAGGGAGATGGGGAGAGACTTAAAAGAGTAGAAGAATTATTGAAGACCATGAAGAGGAAGGAAGATGACTGGAACTTGGTCTGCTTATCCTTGTTTCCCGATGCTCGGCTGCCAGAAAAATTCAAAATGCCCGACATTGAGAAGTTCAACGGCACGGGATGCCCTACAACCCACCTAAAGATCTATGTGAGGATGCTGCAGCCCATAGGGATAGGACCAGAGCTGATGGTTCAATTATTCCAAATGACTTTATCGGGGGCGGCCTAGAAGTGGTTCATGACCTTGGATGAAAGTAAGGTGAGTAAATATGATGATATCTGCAGAGAGTTTGTACACTAGTATAGTTATAATACTTAAGTACCAAGAGGGATCTTGAGACAATCAAGCAGGACGCTCAGGAAACCTTATCTGCCTTGTGAATACCCGACCCAAAATCACTTAGGCCTATTCACCTTTCCTTTACACCTTCGTCATAACCATCATCCAACATCTTTGGGGTCGCCACCCAAATTTTATTAAGGGACAAAAACTTGGGAAAAAACCTTCATGTGACTCCATTCAGGCAACCGGATAACGAACCAAAGATGCTGGACCCGAGGATTCGTCATGGATGGGAAAGTGTTAGGCACCCATCCATGTTGGGGCGAAATTTTATGCAATTAGAGGGTTTTGTGTGCCTTGTGCAAGTGTGAGCACCAAAACATGTAATAATTGAATATTAAAGAGAAAGGGGAGAAGAAGAAGATTGGACTTGAGTTTCCACCACTAGAAACCACCTACGTACCCTAGCGACCGGGTTCAAAGCCCACGTAGTTCTTAACATGGTATCACAACAGTCACATCATCATCAACATCAACATCTCAACAATAATTGGTTAGACAAAAAAAGGGATTAGGATTACCTCTTGTAGCCCTCCTCTATCTCCTTGGTTTGGGTTGTGCCTCCCACACAATTTCCTTCCACTCCTCAACTCAATCTTGAAGTTCTTTTTGATTTTCCCCTTTGCTGCCTTTAATGGATGATGCTACCCACGAAATTCTACCAGAGTTTTGCCTATGGAACTATTTCTTAAGCTTGGAGAGAAAGAGTTTCTCCAAGCTTCAAAGCTTTATGAAGAGTGTTTGTGTAAAAGAATATATGTCCTTTGAAATGTGAGAGGAGGGTCCTATTTATAGTGTTTTGGGTAGCCTAGGGGCGTGGACCAACTTAATGATCAAGGTAATGGCCAAAAATCTGGGCCAAAACCGAGTAGAATCACATTACGGGCGAAAATCAGGGAGAAAGCGCGTTTCTGGGTGTGCATGACCGCCATGGCCGGTGATCATCCTATGGATGACAGCCAGGCCGGGCGGTCATGGGTGGAAGACCGCCCAATCCCGGCGGTCATCCCAAGAAGACCGCCTGCGCCTATGCGTCTCACATGTTCTTTCATTTTTCGGTCCCGATTCTCCCCTAATTCCTCCCTGATTGATCCTACCGCGTAATTAACCCCTAGGCTGTCCAGAATCCTCTGCTTTCTTGATTACTACTCCTCTCAATCATCTCCTAATTGACTAATTACACATTGATTCCTCATTTTAAGCAAAAATCATACCAAAAACATTCTTGCTATTAAGGAATGATTTAACTCTCATTTTCTATGAAAATCAGAGCTAAATTTGTCTGCAATCAAGGTGCTGATGGGTTGTGCAACTCTGAAGAAAAGTCCATACCTTATTATATTGGACCCTTACATTTATCTTCAACCCAAAAATAAATATAATTGGGTTTAATAAATAAACAAGTCCAAATTTAATGAGACAAAATACATTTTAGCAATTTTAGTCCTTAACATATCTTATGATTAAATCGTCTCATTAATCCTAGGCATATAAAAGTCCTAATTACAATAACGTATAAATTCTACCAAACTTAAACCCCAACCCAAGACTAACTCATCAATCTTATGATTTAAACATGTCTCGAGTCTAATCTCAATATAATTTTCATTGGTCAAATTTGGGTGTTCACAGATGCCCCTCGTTGGAGAGTCTTTAAAACTTAAAAACGAAGCAACGCAAAGAAGGAACAACCAAATTTGGATAACGAATGTGAATGCTGTGGACCAATGGTTTGGAACATCACATGCTCCACCTCGAGAATCATCTCATCCCGAGGTTTGTGATTGACTCATCTCTTGGGATTTTCCTGATCCCATGAGCTACCGGGAATCATCTCATCCCAGGGTTTCTTTTGGGATTTTCCTGGTCCCAAAAGTCATTAACAAAGGATCTTCTCACCTATACTAACTAAGGATATTATCACTGAAACGCCCCGACCCGTATTTACCGTACACAGTAAACACAAGCCGGAACTGTAACAACCCAACCAAGATAAAACCAGCATACAGTGTACACAACAAATATCTGGGCTCAACAGCCCATAATGAAAACATCATAAATGAGAAAACCGGCCCAATGGCCCAACAACAATAATAATATGCACAGCGGAAGACTTATGAAACTCACATGACACTGTATGCGACACATGCAAACTATGGATCCAAGCCCTGTCCAAGGGATAACGCTGCAGCCTGTCTGGAATGCACCAAGCCTGTACATGAAACAACTCATCCTACGGGATGAAAGCCCGCAGGTGAGGGGTGAGTCCGAAGTGCTCACGACAATGGAAAGACGATCAATATGCAACTAAATTACTCAAGGCAAGCACAACAGTCAAAAACCGCCAAATACATACCAAACCGAAAGGCTGGACCCAAATCCCGGTCCAAGACCAAAAAGACTCAATTAAATCCAATTATCCAATTTTATCTTTCCGGGCCCCGTCACGGATAAGCTTGGGTCGTACCAGGTTATCAACCTGTTCCTGGTGCCAGATCAAAAAGAACCCGGGATCAACATCCCAATATCAAACTCAGGGATCAACATCCCAATCAAACCGACATCAACATGCCCATCACAAGTAACCCAGATCATGGCACCACAAAACAGTCACAAACCATCCGGTCGTACCTCTACTTACCACGTGACAATTATAT
>JAKUCV010000302.1:3899-73403 GCA_028386065.3 Turnera subulata | reverse complement strand
AGAAATTCCGAAACCCGAAAAATACCAACTTAGTTCCGAAAAATTCACGGGAAAATCACGAGCGCGGGAAAACACTCGGATTCGAAAAACGACTCCCGATTTACCTTGAATTAATTACCCAAGATTAATTCAACAGTAAATCACGGTAAATAGACTTTTACAGTCCGGTAAAAATCCAAAATTTTTACCCGGGCTGTTACAATCACCATCCCGTGGGAATTTTGCCAACTAAGGATATTATCACCCTCCCGTGGGGATTTTTGCCAACTAAGGAAATTATCATCCTCCCGTGGGGATTTTGCCAACTAAGGATATTATCACCCTCCCGTGGGGATTTTGCTAACTAAGGATATTATCACCCTCCCGTGGGGATTTTTCCAACTAAGGATATTATCACCCTCCCGTGGGGATTTTGCTAACTAGGATCATCTCACCTATGTTAACTAGGGATATTGTCACCCTCTCGTGAGGATCTCATCTCATCTCGTAGGTCTTGGGATTTTCCTGGTCCCAAGAGCTAACGGGAATCATCTCGTGGTTCATCTACATCGTCTCGGTGCTCCTCTGCGTCGGGACAACGTCCCTAGGATATCTATCCCTCAACATCTTCATCCACTCTACTTTAGGGGTATCTGCCCCTAACGACTCTCATCAGTTCTACTTTCGTCTTAGAGGTATCTGCCCCCAACGACTCTCATCTATCCTACTTCTATCTTAGGGGCACGGTGAATACCCGACTCAAAATCACTTGGGCCTATTCACCTATTCCTTTCACCTTCTTCCTCGGGTCAATCCCACATCATTGGAGACGCCACCTAAGTTTTTTTCTTACTATACACTTTCCTATGTATTTTTTTAGTGGTTTTTCTGATTTATCAAAATAAAAGCACTCTATTTACACATATAAAAATCTACAATCAAATCACACAACAAATGCACATACCATTTATTGATTCAATATGCATGAGATACTCAGGGTATGCAGCTGGTTGGGGGCCAAAAGACTGCCGCTAGGGAATAGGTTGACCTACTCACATGTGATAATGGATATCGAGTGAGGTCCGAGGCCATTTAATCCCCATCATTGCTAAGAATCGAGAAACGGGTTCATGCAAGCCACTATCACTTAAAGAAAGTATGTGGTGGACTTGGCTTCCCTCGCCCTCTTCTGGTAAAGGCTTCACATAAATCATCATGAATGCAGGGCACTTATGATGACAAATAAAAAGGCACACAAACCTCCATGATTGCACAAGGTTTCTTGAACCCACTACTTCCCCAGCGGAGTCACCAATTGTGAATACCCGACCCAAAATCACTTGGGCCTATTCACCTATTCCTTTCACCTTCTTCCTCGGGTCAATCCCACATCATTGGAGTCGCCACCTAAGTTTTATTAGGGACAAAACTTAGGAAAAACCCTCAAATGACTCCTTAGGCAACATGGTCATGGCGAACCAAAGATATGGGATCGGGGGTTCATCACGGATGGGAAGGTGTTAGGCACCCATCCATGTTGGGTCGAAATCTTGTGCAATCTAAGAGAAAAGTGCGCCTTGTGCAAGTGTACAAGTATGCAAGCTGGAAAACAAAGAAGGGGGGGGGGGGGGGGAAAATGGGGGGGGGGGGGAGGAAAAGATTTGGCTTGCATCCCGTTGTGAAACCGAGACTACCTACGTACCCGAGTGACCGGGGTCAAAGCCACATAGTTCTAAACATGGCACTAATCGGCCACTTACATCATCAAAAGCATCAGCAATCAATAAGCCAGAATCAATAAAAAAGAGATTTAGAATTACCTTGTGTAGTCCTCCTCTAGCTCCTTGTAATGGGTTGAGTTCTACACCCACCTTCTTGTCACTCCTTAGCTCTATGATTGACCTTTTTCTTGACCCCTCCTTGCTAGACTGCTGCTTGCTGCTCACCACAAAAATCCTCCAGAGTTTCTGCCTTAGAAAATATTTCTAGGCTTGGAGAGGTAGAGTTTCTCCAAGCAAGAAGAGCTTATGGGTGTGTATGTGAGGAATGTTGTATGTCCTTTGAAATGTGTGTGAGGGCCCCTATTTATAGTGTTCTGGGAAGCCTAGGGGCGTGGGCCTGCTTAATGGTGAAGATTATGCTCGAAAATCTGGTCCAAAACCGCGTGAGATCGAAAAAGAAACAAAATCGGAGATTTTCGGAGATCCTGGGCACCCATGACCGCCATGGCCGGTGGTCATGGCTTGGATGACCGCCATCGCCGGCGGTCATGGCCACAAGACCGCCAGGGCTTGGTGGCCATCCCGTGATGACCGCCGGGCCCTCCCGGTTTTTTGTGTTCTTTCCTTTTTTGCTCTTTAATCCCCCTAATTCAGCTCTGATTTGATCCTACCGCATAATCAACCGCTAATCTACCCAGAATCACTCAATTACTTGATTAGCACCCCCCCAAATCATTCCATAATCAAAAGAATGCACATTAACACCCAAAATCATACCAAAAACACAAAATCTTCTTAAATGGTAATTAACTCTGATTTTCCACGAAAATCAGAGCTAAAATTGATCTGCAAGAAATGTGTTAATAGGCTGGACAAACTCTGGAGAATAATTAAATTGGACCCTTAAATCTATTTCTAAACCAAGAATAAATCATCTCATTATTATTGGGTAAAAACAAATAAAAAGGCCCAAATATATTTTAATGCAAATAAACCTTATCATATGTTTTATCCTAAGGTTAAATCATCTCATTAATCCTAGGATTTAAGTGCATAAAGGTTTGTGTAACCAAAATACATTAATTCCACTAAGTTAAATTCCTATCATGCCATCACTCAAAATCAAATCATCTCATTAACCTTGAGTTTATGCATGCCTAGAATCTAATTTTAATGAAATGTTCGTGGGTCAAATTTGGGTGTTCATAGGCACTTGCCCCTCGTCTCGGCTGGTCTAGAATGAGCATGTTCGCAGACCCTTCGGGTCCTCCCTCATTCAAGGCAATCGTCCAAAGAATAGGCTCTTCATGTCTTCAAAAGACTCGTCATTCTATAGAAAAATACACGTCTAACTTATCATAACACACATCATTGTAAATTCAAGTAAAAGATCATAAAATGCCCCATAAGTGATAAATACACATGTTTTCCTCGCCTCTCTTTCATATTCTCTCTATAACTTTTTTTTCTTCCTCTCTCAATTTTATGGAATTTTTTTGGAAAAAAAATATTTCGGGTGAACAGTGCTGGCTGGGCGGTCAAGGGGAGAGATGACCGCCACTTCCTGGCGGTCTTGTAGGGATGACCGTCAGGCGTGGCGGTTTTCTCGTCATGACCGCCAGTGCTGGCGGTCATAGCTCCCGGGTTTTTTTGTCTTTTTTCCTTTTTTGGCCTTTGAGTTTGGGCTTTGGGGTTTTTCACGAGTCCTCTCTTCTCAAAACACTATAAATATAGCTCTGGGGATGTCTAAAGACCCTCATAAACCTTGAAATCCCTTCAACACACATCTAAAACAAACATGAGTGAGAATTTTCATGCCAAGGTGCTTCAATGGATGGCGAGCGTGCCTCGCATATGCCGTCTGAGTTTTGTAGTGCTGGGACTCTCCACTTTGTTCCAACTTCGTGGCGTGGCGGTGGAGGAGAACTTGATTCGTGCTGCTGCAAAATTCTGGGACAAGAGTCGTCACGTTTTTCGCTTCGGTCAAGACATGATGGAGCTTTGTCCTTCCATCGATGAATTTAACACGTTCATGTGTGCAAAATTCATAAGCGAAGTTGCCATGGTTTCTCTTGCAAAACCCGTCCCGAAAGAGGTTAGCAAATTTCTTTTCTTGGCTGATGGGCAGCTTAGTTTTCTTTTGGATCAGCACAACTGTCTTGACTTATCGAAAATCGTTGACCAATATTTTCTTGGTGGTTCGGAACATCATCTGGAGGAGTGTGATGCCGAATGGAGAGAAAAACGAAACCATGCCCTTGCCCTTGTGATGACACATGAATTTCTCTTAGTAGGCTCCCCTAGTATTTGTCCTCTCCGAGTCGGTGCTTTGGTGGCTAAACTTTTTAACAAAAAGAGTCTTACTCCCATGATTTTAGGCGAAACCCTCCATTGTCTAGACAAACTGGTTGACGATCCCTCAACTCTTATGTCTGGCTCTCCCCTCTTGCTTCAGGTATAAATTCTCCCACTCTGATTCTCGGAATATCATCATTATCATGCTGATTCTTCACACTTTTTCAGTTGTGGTTGTGTGAACACCTCACATTGATTGAACGGCCTCAAACCAATCCTCTGAATTACATTCGTCGTGGTTATTCCATCTTCTTCCACACCATTTGGGATAGGACCGTTTTCATGAGGGATCTCACAAGCACACAAATCACGTGGTATTGTAGGTGACAGGAATGCAAGAGGTAGTCATTCGTACTTTCTCCAAGGATTGGGTCCCACTCCCGGGTCTCGAGAAATCCACATACTATTGTCCGAACAGGATCCTGAGAGAATGCAACATAAATCAAGTAGTTCCATCAACTATCCCAGCTCCTACCACAGGACCCATGGAGGCGGCTGCTCTAAAAGTCATCAAAGGAGGTTGGGCTCTGGCCTTAAGAGAAGGTATTGGTGGTCATTTCGAGATACATCCCTCAATGGCATATTTGGAGTGGCTGAAAGAGGATGTGGCTGATACTGAGAGGTCCTTGATGAGAGAAGCATTTTAAGAAGAGTTGGCCAGGCTTTGGATTGCCCAATCTTCTAGTCGAAGAGAAGAATGGCAGGGATGGCGCTCCAAGTCGAAAAAAGCAAAGAAGGATTGAGTCTCATTCCAACAACTATCTCTTTACACTTATGATGCATGCGAATAAATGAGTGAACAAACTCCCTTTATCTTTTGTCAATCTTTGGATTATCAATGATAATAATGGAACCGAACCCTTGTTGGGCTTCCTACGTACCCGTGACCTTTCCCCCTTTTTTTTTAGGCTCACGAGATCAGGCTCACGTAGTTCTCTTCTTTGGTCTGTTGTTTTGTCTCTTCGGATAAGAATTTTTTTCTTGCTCGAATGGCTTGATCAGAGACCTCTATTTGATTGGGGCTTTGATCAAGATTATTGTTATCATTAATGTTCCATCTTTAGATTAACGTCCAGATATTTTTGGGGAGTTTGTCCAACACACCATATTCGTATGAACCATATATGTAAAAAGACATCATTGAAATAACAGAAAAAGTGCCCCTTTTATTGAAACGTAACACAACATTGGCTTATTAAACTTTCAACTAAGCACTCTGCAAAAGTCAACACACAAATCCTCAAGCAATCCCGCCTTCCCTAAAGAGATGTCTACAACCAAAGTCCCCGTCTTCATCTATTCTCCTCTTTTCTTCTTCTTCTTCCCCGCTTATTTCTTTGGGATAACAGTCAAAGAATAGCTCGAATCCCGGTTTTCTGGTCTTCGTGACATCCATGGTTCAGGGAAGCCGCAAAAGGGAAAGTCCTCTTCTTCCTTCACAAAATATCCATTCAGTGTTTTGAAGTATGGAGTCATGGGAAAATTCCATTCCCGTTTGTTCTTGCGGGCTGCTGCCTTAGCTTGGTTCTTCACCTTTTGCTCTTCCTGCTCCGCTGGAGATGGAACATATCCCAAACCAAAAGGAGGCACATCACTCGAAATTTCAGGGACCTCTAACACTCCTTGTTGCCTCCTTCCTAACCCAAAATCAGAAAATATTCATCTTTCCCATAATGCTCATAACCGACGAATTGCCAAATGGGTCATAATAAGGGGGTCTCATAATGGGCTTATCTATCATTATGGTACTGATAGATTCGAAAACAAAACCGGATAAAGACACCTCTTCTTTTTCTTCAATCCCACATATCGGTTTGATATTCTTTTCAGCCATTTCTCCTTTAATGGTGACTATCCCCCCTTTGTAAGGGAATCGCAACATCTGATGTAAGGTGGAGGCTATAGCTCGGGCTTGGTGCAACCATGGTCTTCCAAGGAGAAAATTGAAACTCGATGCGATATGGAGCACTTGGAATTCTACCAAAAAAAGGGGCGGGCCTGATGATGACTTCCAGCTTTATCATGCCCAACACTTCTCTTCTGGCATTGTCATATGCCCTGACCATAGTTCGGGAGGGTAAGAAATCCGCAACTCCAAATCCTAAGGAACCCGCGACTTTTAATGGACAGATATTCAGGGCGGATCCATTATCTATTAATACCAAGGATATCTAATTTTCTTTGGCCTGAACGGTTATGTATAGGGCATCAATATGGGCTTCCCTATCCGAGCGGAGGTCTTTGTCTAAGAAGGATATCTGATTGTCAACTTCTACTGAAGCTATCATGTTGGCCAATGCATCTGGTGCGGTATCAATGGGGACATGAGCCTTGCTCAAGGTTTGGAGTACCTTTTCTCGATGTGGGCGAGATGACATTAGTAAACCCCAGATAGAGATATTGGCCTGAGTCTTCTTCAATTATTTTATCACCATATCTTCTTCAGGATCCGTTATTTCTTACGGTTCATCTGGGCGAAGAGGAGCCCTTCTCGCCACTCTTCCCGATCTAGTGATGACATCAGCTTCTTCATCAGAGTCTTCATACCAACTCAGATCGAGGATACAACATGGCAGCTCAGGTTCGGAATCGACCTCCATCATATCGACCTCTCCGAGTAAGGTCAGGGGATTTGACTTGGTATTCGGCCTTTTAGGTAGAATTATTTCATTCCTTTCTATTAAATCATGGATCTCATGCCGAGGTCGGATGCAGTTGTCTGTAGTATGCCCAGCCACCTGATGGAATCTACAGAATTTATTAGGGTCCCCTCTATAGGGAAGACCAGATTTTTGTTCCAGGGGCTGCAGTAAATTCTTTTCCACACACTTCTGCAGCATCTTTCCTAAAGACATAGGGAGGGGAGTAAACTCCCTTTTATTCGACTCAACCTGCAGTGGGGTCTGAAAAACGACATGGTTCACTTCGGCGTGCTTTTTTCCTGGGGGTGCATTGAAACTCCTTCTGGGGGTGTCCGTGGGCATCCTGATCCTTCCCAAGCTAATAGCATCTTCTAGTTGTATTCCCGCCCTAATGAGTGCTTTAAAATTGGCATAATAGTTGCCAACCATGCGGTCATAGTAAATCGGCTGTAGGTTCTTGATCACCATCTGCACTTGATCTTCTTCTGTGGGCCTGTCTACCATCAAAGATGCTTTATTATACCATCTCGAGATGTAAGCGGAAAATGTCTTTTGAACTTCTTGCTTGGTTGTCTCGAGATCCCTTTTGGTCACATCCACCTCAGTGTTATAGTTATACTGCTTCAGGAATTCTTTACAGAGGTCCTCCTATTTGCTTATCTTGCTCTCATCTAAGGTCATGAACCACCTCAAAGCTCCTCCAAATAAAGTTCTTTGGAATAATTGGGTCATTAATTCAGGCCCAATCCCCATAGGTTGCAGCATTCTCACATAGAACTTCAGGTGGGTTGTGGGACATCCTGTTCCATTGAACTTCTCGATATCTGGCATCTTAAATTTTTCAGGCAAGCGAGCATCGAGGAACAAAGACAGGCGATCTAAATTCCAGTCGTCCTCTTTCTTCTTCATGGTTTTCAAGAGGTCCTCCAGTCTTTTAAGTCTCTCCCCATCTCCCTTAGATTCTTGCGCCACCGAATCACTATCCTCAACTATCACCACATTATACTCGCCATCCGATTTTGAATTTTGTCCCCCATTACTCCCATGGGACACCATATTTCCTTTCTTGAGGGCTTGGGGTGCTTCCATGATATTCGGATCCTTAGTAAGTTCAGAATTTCCTCAGGCACTTCGGCACCACTTTTCTCACTCATCTTGTCCTAATATTTAAAGGACCGGTGTCAGGGTCTTTGACTCCCCAGGGACTATCTCACACATGTCTTTCCGGATTTATACATGGAGGAAAGAACGAGGGGGCACCTCATGTATTTCTACTTGAACTCACAACAATAAGCACTCAAATGCACGCAACACCTACTGATTCATCATGCATGGGATGCTCACGGTATGCAGCTGGTTGGGGGCTGAAAGACTGCCGCTAAGGAATAGTTTGACCTACTCATAAGTGGTAAAAGATATCGCGTGAGGTCCAAGGCCCATTAATCCCTATCATTGCATGAGCAACGAGAAACCGGTTCACACAAGCCACTATCGCTTAAAGAAAGCATTGTAGCAGACTTGGATCCCCTGGCCCTCTTATGGTAAGGGCTTCACATTATTTATCATGAATGCAGGGTACTTATGATGACACATAAAAAGTCATACAAAAAATCAATAATTGCACAAAGTTTCTTGAACCCTCAAAAGTCCCCAGCGGAGTCGCTAGCTGTGAATACCCGACCCAAAATCACTTGGACCTATTAACCTTTTCTTTACACCTTCTTCATAACCATCATCCAACATCTTTGGAGTCGCCACCCAAAATTTGTTAAGGGACAAAAACTTGGGAAAAACCCTTCATGTGACTCCATTCAGGCAACCGGATAACGAACCAAAGATGCTGGACCCGTGGATTCGCATGGATGGGAAGGTGTTAGGCACCCATCCATGTTGGGGCAAAACTTTGTGCAGTTAGAGGATTTTGTGTGCCTTGTGCAAGTGTGCAAGTGTGAGCACCAAAACACGTAATAACTGAATATTAAAGAGAAAGGGGAGAAGAAGAAGATTGGGCTCGAGTTTCCACCACTAGAAACCACCTACGTACCCCGGCGACCGGGTTCAAAGCCCACGTAGTTCTTAACATGGCATCACAACAGTCACATCATCATGAACATCAACATCTCAACAATAATTGGCCAGACAAAAAAAAAAGGATTAGGATTACCTCTTGTAGCCCACCTCTAGCTACTTGGTTTGGGTTGTGCCTCCCATACAATTTCCTCCCACTCCTCAACTCAATCTTGGAGTTCTTCTTGATTTTCCCCTATGCTGCCATCAATGGATGATGCTACCCACGAAATTCTACCAGAGTTTTGCCTATGGAACTATTTTTTAAGTCTGGAGAGAAAGAGTTTCTCCAAGCTTCAAAGCTTTATGAAGAGTGTTTGTGTAATAGAATATGTGTCCTTTGAAATGTGAGAGGAGGGTCCTATTTATAGTGTTCTGGGTAGCCTAAGGGTGTGGACCAACTTAATGAACAAGGTAATGGCCAAAAATCTGGGCTAAAACCGAGTAAAATCAGAGTACGGGCGAAAATCGGGGAGAAAATGCGTTTCTGGGTGTGCATGACCGCCATGGCCGGTGATCATCCTATGGATGACAGCCAGGCCGGGCGGTCATGGGTGGAAGACCGCCCAATCCCGGCGGTCATCCCAAGAAGACCGCCTGCGCCTATGCGTCTCACCTGTTCTTTCCTTTTTCGGTCCCGATTCTCCCCTAATTCCTCCCTGATTGATCCTACCGCGTAATTAACCCCTAGGCTGTCCAGAATCCTCTGCTTTCTTGATTACTACTCCTCTCAATCATCTCCTAATTGACTAATTACACATTGATTCCTCATTTTAAGCAAAAATCATACCAAAAACATTCTTGCTATTAAGGAATGATTTAACTCTGATTTTCTACGAAAATCAGAGCTAAATTTGTCTGCAATCAAGGTGCTGATGGGCTGTGCAACTCTGAAGAAAAGTCCATACCTTATTATATTGGACCCTTACATTTATCTTCAACCCAAAAATAAATATAACTGGGTTTAATAAATAAACAAGCCCAGATTTAATGAGAAAAAATACATTTTAGCAATTTTAGTCCTTAACATATCCTATGATTAAATCGTCTCATTAATCCTAGGCATATAAAAGTCCTAATTACTATAACGTATAAATTCTACTAAAATTAACCCCATCCATGCTTCAACCTAAGACTAACTCATCAATCTTATGATTCAAACATGTCTGGAGTCTAATCTCAATATAATTTTCATGGGTCAAATTTGGGTGTTCACATGCCTATATCTCGAGATGGCGCGGCAAGGCATCATTGATGGTAAATAGGCCCACTGAAGAGGACCAAGTGCAAATGGTGATCAAGAATCTCCAACCGGCTTACTATGATCGCATGGTCAAAAACTACTATGGAAACTTCAAGGCACTTATCGGGGCTGGGATACAATTGGAGGATGCTATCAGCTCTGGGAAAATCAAGTCCTCTGTGGATGCCCCCTCGTCCAGAAGAAATTTTAATGTGTCTCAAGGAAAAAGGGCTGTTGAGGTGAACCATGTTGCTATCCAGGCACCACTACAGATTGGATCAAAAGCCCAGGGACTTTACTCCTCTCCCCATGTCCTTGGGGAAGATGTTCAAGAAATGCATGGAAAAGGGCTTACTGCAGCCTTTAGACCCAAGGCCCAATCTGCCTCTTAGGGGAGACCCTAACAAGTTCTGTGAATTCCATCAGATGGCTGGGCATATTACTGATAATTGCACCCAACTCCGCCACGAGATCCAGGATATGATAGAGAGTAATGAAATAATCCTACCCAAAAGGCCTTACACCAAGCTAAATCCACTACCTTTGCATGAGGAGATCGATATGATAGAGGTAGAGCCTGCACCTGAACTTGAATGCTTTGTACTTGACCTCAGTGAGTATGTAGATTCAGATGAGGAAGTTGATGTCATCACCAGATCCGGAAGGGTAGCAAGGAGGGCTCCTCTCCGTTTAGATGAACCTGAAGAAACAACGGACCCTGAAGAAGATATGATAGTTAAGCAGCTGCAGAAAACTCAGACAAACATTTCAATTTGGGGTCTACTGATGGCCTCACGTCCGCATCGGGAGAAGGTCCTTCAAACCTTAAACAAAGCCAGGTCACTATTGACACTACACCAGAGACATTAGCCAACATCATAGCCTCTGTGGAAACTAATAATCAAATATCCTTCTCCGATAAGGATTTGTGCCCAGGCAGGGGAATTCATGTTGAGGCATTGTACATCACCATCCAAGTCAAAGATAACCAAGTGCCCTTGGTACTAATAGAAAACGGATCGGCTTTGAATGTATGTCCCTTGAAAACTGCAAGCTTCTTGGGATTTGGGGCTACAGATTTCTTGCCATCTCGAGCAATGGTCAGGGCATATGACAATGCTCGAAGGGAAGTTCTTGGGATGATAAAATTGGGAATGACCATCGGGCCTGCTCCTTTTGTGCTAGAATTTCAAGTGCTTGACATCGCATCCAGTTTTAACTTACTTATTGGGAGACCTTGGTTACATCAAGCCCGAGCTGTAGCGTCCACTTTGCACCAAATGCTACAGTTTCCTTATCAAGGAGGGTTAGTCACAATCAAGGGGGAGACGTCCGAGAAGAATATCAAGCCAGTATTCGGGATTGAAGGGGACGAGGAAGTGTCATTGTCGGGTTTTGTCTTTGAGTCTTCTATAATGACGGACAAGCTGGTTGGCAAACCGCCTTACTATGACCCTTTCGGTAATGTGGCAGTCATAGGGAGCATGGAAAAGATGAGGTATTTTCCAATCATGGGTCTGGGGAAAAGAAAACAAGGGGTATTAGAGACCCCTCTAATTTCAAAGGCCACACCACCTTTTGGTCTGGGATACACTCCAACCTCAATGGATTTGGAAAAGCAAAGGGAAAAGAACCATGCAAGGGCTCTAGCTCGAAAGAAGAAGCAAGAGTGGGACTTTCTTTTTGTGGATTTTCTGAACCATGGGTATGCAACATCACAAAAATTAGGAAGCCGGGATTTGAGCTATTTTTTGACTGCTATCTAGAAGAAGTGGAGGATCCAGAAGACGGAGAAGAGGAAAGGGGTGAAGAGGAAGAAGATTTTGGCTGCAAACATCTCTTTGATGAAGACGAGGCTATTTGAAGAGACGGGTGTTGGTCTACACTGGGTCCCTAGCTGAAGAGTTTGAAATTTAGTCTAAAGAATGCCAATAGGCGAGTCGCTGTTATGTTATGTTTCCAAATAAATAAAGGAACTTTTCCTTTAATATGTGACTATCTTGGAAATTTCTTCATGCATGCATGGTACATGTGAATATAATGAGCTGGACAAAAGTCCCTAAAATCTGTGGAAATTAATCCTAGGGCTAATACTAGTAAAAGCGACGACATCGATTGAGTCCCAAAAAATTCCAAGAGTCTAGTAAGAAAAAACATCAAGTCTTCTCTGTCATCAAGCAACCCAAACAAGGGAAGGGCTTCCGGAAAGCATTCAATTAAAAAATCAATTGAGGAAGACCCCATGGAGAATGACTCAAAAGAATATAACCAAATTACAAGTCGTATGGGGAAGCTTGAAGGAATCGGGAGGAAGGAAACTTTTTGGGACTCACAAACAATGTAAAAAGAACTACGTGAACTTGATTTCATGAGCTTCTACAAAAAGATACCCAAAACAATAGAAAGAAAAAAGGAAAAAAAGGAAAAAAAAAAAGAGAAAAGAAAATAATAAGCCACGAATACGTAGGAAGCCCAAATTGGGTCCGGTTCTATTTTTGTTAAGTAATAGTCCAAAGATTAAAAAAACAGATTAGGGGAGTTTTGTTCACTTATTTATTCGCATGCATTATGAATGTAAAGAAATAATTGTTGAGGTAGGACTCAATTCTTCTTGTGCTTTTTTCGGCTCGATTCGCCCTCCACATCCTTGCCCTTTCTGATGGGACGTTCAGGAGACTCAAATCCTAGAGGCACAGGCCCTTCTAGAAATGCCTCCCTTGAAAGACGCAAGGATCTTTCTGAAGCAGCCACATCTTTCTTCAACCATTCTAAGTAGGGCATAGGAGGATGAATCTCAAAATGGCTGCTGATTGGTTCCCTTAAAGGCAAAGCCCAACCTCCCTTGATAGCTTTCAGAGCAGCAGCCTTCATAGGACTGGTGACCAGAATGGGGATATCAGATGGAATTGTTTGGTTTATGCCAAACTACCTTAGTATCCTCCTCGACAATAGTATGTGGACCTCTCTATACCCGGGAGTAATACCCAATCCTTGCACATAGAACGGATGACCACTTCTTGCATTCCAAGCTACCGGCAAAACCACGTGTCTTGCGGGGCTTCAAGATCTTTCATGTAGGTAAACCATCCTCGAACAGTAGGGAAGAAAACGGTATAGCCGCGACGGACATAGTTTGTGGGATCAGCTCGAGGATGATCAATCAATGTAAGGTGTTTACATAGCCACATCTTCCAGAAGAGGGGAGATCACTATAACAAAATGCGGAGGTGAAAAGGACGATAATCAAAGAAAAGACAATCGAATATATGCACCTGGAGTAAAAGAGGAGAACCAGTCAGTGGGGCACTGTGATTGTCGGCCAGCGCATCCAAGCAGTGGAGGGTCTCGCTCAATATCACAGGGGTCAAGCTCTGTTCACCAAAAAGCCTAGCCACTAGAGTGCCAACTTGGAGAGGACAGATACCAGGGGATCCAACCAAGAGAAATTCCCGTACCATCACAAGGGCAAGAGCATGATTGTGTTTCTCTCTCCAACCGAAGTTCTTCTCCTTGCAAGGTTGTTCTGAGCCGTCAAGGAAGTATCGGTCAATGATCTTTGATAGCTCCAGGTGATTGTTTTGATTCATGAAGAAGTGGACCTGGCCTTCGGTTAGAAAGAGGAACTTGCTAACTCCGATGGGTTAGATCAACTGGTTGGAGTTGTTCTAGCTTAACCAAGGGATCTCGAGTTTGAGTCTTGGGAACGCAGCATTATAGGGGCTAGTGGCGCCAACCTTTATGGTTCTAATCATGCCATGAGCTGGATTAGTTTGGGCCCGTTGTTATCCCTTAAAGGTGGGTTGGCCCAGGACACCAATGCGAAAGCAAAAACAAAAAAAAAAGAAAAAGGAACTTGCTCACCTCCTTCAGGATAGCATCATCAAGGGAAACCATGGCAACACTCTTTATGAATTTAGCTTTCAAGAAGGTATTGAATTCATCCACCGTAGGAAAGAGTTCTATCATGCCCAGCCCGAAACGGAATACACAGCGACTCTTGTCCCAAAATTTGCCAGCAGCGCGGATCAGATTTTCATTTATCACCACACCATGAAGCTTGAACATTCTGGACAGGCCCAGCATAGCAAAGTCTATGCGACATACAGGGGGAACACTCGCCATCCATTTTAGCACTTTAGCAAGGAAATCCTCACTCATGGTTGCCCTAGATGTGTTTGAAATATGTTCTGGCAAATTACAGGGATCTCTAGGTACCCAGGGGCTTATTTATATTGTTTTAGGGTCAGCAAAATTCGTGAAAAACCCTAAAAGCCCAAATCCAAATGCCAAAAAAAGGAAATTTCCGGGGCACACGACCGCCACTGCCGGCGATCATGTCGTGAGGACCGCCACTGCCGGCGGTCATCCATGCAAGACCACTGTGCAGCGGTGGTCATCCCCCACATGACCACTCGGTCGATCGGCACGGTCCCGCCCAGAAAATTCCAAAAAATTCAGAAAAAAATGAGGAGAGGAAAGAAGGGTAGGAGAGAGAAAATAAAAGAAAAAGTGAGAAAAAAAGTTACACCTATTTACTGGAATCAAATTATTCACCAAGATAAGGGGCATTTGCTTACTTTTACTTGAATTCGCAATGATAAATGTTCTGTGTGTGAGCAATGTCAGGCGCTCATAACTTATCAGGTCTTAATGCATAGTAGGGGAATGATATCCCCACCCTCGATTGTCAGGGGCGTGATGAACCCGTCCTTCATGGGATGACATGAGGAAACACCCAAAGCTAACCAATAGAATAGGCTCCACCTCAACTCTTGGCAAGATACTAGGGGCATCCCTTCCATTTTTGGTTTGTATGTCACAAGGGGCATCACTGTGAACACCCAAATTTGATTTATAAGCTATAGTAATTAAGACTTTTATATGCCTAGGATTAATGAGACGACTTAATCGTAGGATATGTTAAGGACTAAATTGCTAAAATATATTTTATCTCATTAAATTTGGGCTTGTTTATTTATTAAACCCAATTATATTTATTCTTGGGTTGAAGATAAATGTAAGGGTCCAATTTAATAAGGTATGGACTTTTCTTCCGAGTTGCACAGCCCATCAACACCTTGCTTGCAGACAAATTTAGCTCTGATTTTCGTGGAAAATCAGAGTTAAATCATTCCTTTATAGCAAGAATTTTTTTAGTATGTTTTTTTGCTTAAAATGAGGAATCAATGTGTAATTAATCAATTAGGAGATGATTGAGAGGAGTAGTAATCAAGAAAGCAGGGGATTATGGGCAGTCTAGGGGTTAATTACGCGGTAGGATCAATCAGGGAGAAATTAGGGGAGAATCGAGACCGAAAAAGGAAAGAACGGGTGAGACGCGTAGGTGCGGGCAGTCATCTCGGGATGACCGTCGGGCCTGGGCGGTCTTCCACCCAGAACCGCCCGGCCTGGCTGTCATCCACAGGATGACCGCTGGCCATGGCGGTCATGCAAACCTAGAAACGCGTTTTCTTCCCGATTTTCTCCTGTAATCTGATTCTACTCGGTTTTGGCCCAGATTTCTGGCCATTACCTTGATCATTAAGTTGGTCCACGCTCCTAGGCTACCCAGAACACTATAAATAGGACCCCTCTCTCACATTTCAAAGGACTTACATTCTATTACACAAACACTCTTCGTAAAGCTTTGAGAAATAGTTCTATAGGCAAAACACTGGCAGAATTTCGTGGGTAGCATCATCCATTGAAGGCAGCAAAGGGGAAAAATCAAGAAAAACTCCAAGACTGAGTTGAGGAGTGGGACGAAATTGTGTGGGAGGCACAACCCAAACCAAGGAGCTAGAGGAGGGCTATAAGAGGTAATCCTAATCCCTTTTTGTCTGACCAGTTATTATTGAGATGTTGATATTGATGATGATGTGATTGTTGTGATGCCATGTTAAGAACTACCTGGACTTTGAACCCGGTCGCCGGGGTACGTAGGTGGTTTCTAGTGGTGGAAACTCAAACCTAATCTTCTTCTTCTCCCCTTTCTTTTTAATATTCAGTTATTATGTGTTTTGGTGCTCACACTTGCACACTTGCACAAGGCACACAAAATCCTCTAATTGCACCAAAGTTTCGCCCCAACATGGATGGGTGCCTAACACCTTCCCATCCGTGATGAATCCCCAGGTCCAACATCTTTGGTTCGTTATCCTGTTGCCTGAATGGAGTCACATGAAGGGTTTTTTGTAAGCTTTTGTCCCTTAATAAAATTTAGGTGGCGACTCCCTTATTTGTTGGATGATGGTTATGAAGAAGGTGTAAAGGAAAAGTGAATAGGCCCAAGTGATTTTGGGTCGGGTATTCACATTCACATCCTACTTTTGGTTTGTATGTCTCAAGGGGCACGACACACCCCATTACTTTCAAACCCGGTTCATCGACATAAGGGGCATAGGGTCCAGACAATCCAACCATGAGAGAATCTGTGGGATTTTGAGGGAACCAGAGATACCAATAACCTAGACACATCCAATCCAAACCCGAGAATGTGAGGAACCCAGAAGTGAGGCTACTGGACCATGAGATGACACCTAGATGTGAGACACCCAAAGACGAGAGGAACCCAGTTAGGAAAGTCCAGCCAAAAGCCAAAGACCCGGTCTTTGCACCCAAAAGAGAGTCAGTAAACCCGTGAGACGAGCAAACACAAACTAGTAAGACAATGTGAGAACAGGAGGTACCCAGAGGTAAATGAAAAGTCAAAGACCCGATCCTTGCAACCCTGAGAGGAGCCCAAAACAAACCAACCGCGAGACTAGAGAGAACCTTGAGTGAGTCTGGACCTTGAGAAAATTAGGAGAGAACCCAAAGCCGGGACCCAGCTCCTGCAAGCCAGAAAGGAGTCCAGACATAAGGGATCCAAACCTAGAAAAGCCCAGTCAGAAAAGAGATGAGAAGGAAACCAGACATGAGCAGCCCAAATGAGAGAAAACCATGAGGGAGTCCAGATGCGAGGGAGTCCGGACAAAAATGCACCGTGAGTAAGACAAGGCAAACCAGAAATGAAGGTATCCAAATATGAGGGAAACCAGCCATGTGGGAGAAAACCCTGAGGGAGTCCAAACATGAGGGAAACCAGCCACGAGGGAGAAAACCATGAGGGATACCAGACATAAGGGAAACCAGTGTGCCAAGGACCCAGCCCTTGCAATCCTAAGGTGACCAGATCTTGCGACATACAAGTCAGAAGCCGAGAACCTAGTTCGCAATAAGGAAACCAGACAAAAGCCGTGTACCCAGTAGCCGCAAAACCAAAGCCGAGGACCTGATCCTTACAAAACCCTGGGATGAGATGATTCCCAAAGACCGAACGATGAATATCCAGCCAACAAGGATGAGATGATTCCTTATCAACAACCCGATAGATGAGATGATTCTATCACCCCGGGATGAGATGATTCCCGGAAACCATAGCTTGGGATGAGATGACTCCCAAATAGAATCCAGCCGACAAGGATGAGATGATTCCTTATGAACAACCCGATAGATGAGAAGATTCTATCGCCCTGGAATGAGATGATTCCCGAAAACCATAGTTTGGGATGAGATGATTCCTAAATAGAATCCAGCCGACAAGGATGAGATGATTCCTTATGAACAACCCGATAGATGAGATGATTCCCGGAAACCATAGCTTGGGATGAGATTATTCAAAATCAGAATCCAGTCGACAAAGATGAGATGATTGTTTGTCAAGAACCTGATAGATGAGATTATTCTATTGCCCCGGGGTGAGATGATTTCTGGAAACCATAGGTTGGGATGAGATGATTCCCAAATAGAATCCAGTTGATTAGGATGAGATGATTCATTGTCAACAACCCGATAGAAGAGATGATTATATCACCTCGGGATGAGATGATTCCTGAAAACCTGGGATGAGATGATTCCCAGAAACCGAGGGCCAGTCCAACAAAACTTCAGGATGAGATGATTCCTGCAGAGGAGCATGGGATGCTCCAAAACTTGTCACACACACTACACATTATCATTCAAATTTGATTGTTCCTTTTTTACGTTGTTTCGTCCTTAGTCCCTAAGGACTCATCGATGACGGGCATCTATGAACACCCAAATATGATCCATGAATATTTTACTAAAAGTAGATTCCAAACATGCTTAAACTTGAGGTTAATGAGATGATTTGATTTTGAGTTAAGGCATGATAAGAATTTAATTTAGTAGATTAATGTATTTTGATAATCTAAACCTTTCTATACTTAAATCTTAGGATTAATGAGATGATTTAACCTTAGGGTAAAACATATAATAAGATTTATTTACATTAAAATATATTTCTTTTCGTTACTTGGCTTCTTTTAGTTGTTTTTAACCCAATCATATTGAGATGATTTATTTTTAGATTAGATATGGGTTTAAGGGTCCAAGTTAATTCTCCAGAGTTTAGCCATCCCATTAACACATTTCTTGCAGGCTAATTTTAGCTCTGATTTTTGTGAAAAATCAGAGTTAAATTATTATTTAAGTAGATTTTGTGTTTTTGGTATGATTTTGCTTAAAATGGATGTCGATGTGTAATCAATCAATTAGAAGAAGATTGGGGGCAGTAACAATCAAGTAATGGAGTGATTCTGGGCAATTTAGGTGTTAATTACGTGGTAGGATCAAATCAGGGCTAAATGAGAGGGGATTGGGACCTAAAAATGGATAGAACAAATAAAACCGGAAAGAGGCGGCGACCATCTCTGGATGACCGCCATGCTCGGGCGGTCTTGGGCCCATGACCATCAGGCATGGCGGCCATCTAGACGAAGACCGCCGGGCAGGGTGGTCATGGGTGTCCTGGAATGATTTTTTTCCCCCGATTTTGTTTTTTTTTTATCCAACGCGGTTTTGGACCAGATTTTTGAGCATAATCTTCACCATTAACCAGGTCCACGCCCCTAGGCTTCCCAGAACACTATAAATAGGACCCCTCACACACATTTCAGAGGACACCCAATTTTTCTCACATACACGCCCATAAGCTCTGAGTGCTTGGAGAAATTGTATCTCTCCAAGCCTAGATAAATATTCTTAGGCAGAAACTCTGGAGGAATTTCGTGGGAGGCATCAGCAATAGTCTAGCAAGGAGGAATCCAGAAGAGGACCAACCATTGAGCTTAAAAGTGGCAAGAAGTTGGGTGTAGAACTCAACCCATTGCAAGGAGCTAGAGGAGGACTATAGGAGGTAACACTAAACTCTTTTGATTGATTCATTGCTGATTATGTGTTGATGCTTTTGATGATGTAAGTGGCTGATTTGTCCTATGTTTAGAACTACGTGGCTTTGACCCCGGTCACTCGGGTACGTAGGTAGTCTCGCTTTTACAACGGGATGCAGGCCAAATTTTCTTCTTCTCCTCCATTCTTTTATTTTCCACACTTGCACACTCGCACAAGGTACACTTGCATTTTGCAATTGCACATAGTCTCGACCCAACACGGATGGGTGCCTAATACCTTCCCATCTGTGACGAACCCCCGATCCCATGACTATGGTTCGCCATAACCATGTAGCCTAAAAGAGTCACATGAAGGTTTTTCCCAAAGTTTTTTCCTTAATAAAATTTGGGTGGCGACTCCAATGTCATGGGATTGACCCGAGGAAGAAGGTGAAAGGATTAGGTGAATAGGCCCAAGTGATTTTGGGTCGGGTATTCACACAACCATATGGAGTTCTAGAGTAAGTTTCGAGGACAATTCAAGAAAAGTTACAAACAGCCTCAGACACAGGCTCAGCCTGTGCATTCTGCAGAAAGCAGAAAAGAAGAGAATGAATATAAAATTCGCGCCACTTGTTGTAGAGCAGAACTGGCACCTGTAACCATATCCTGAGCACATCAGAAAAATTCCTGAAGATAAGGTAGCAGCAATCATACTACTTGGAGAAAAATCCACTTAAGGAATCAATATCCTCTCCAAAAGTTGTTTGCTCGCTTGCATCAGTCGGATCTCAACCCCCCTCCTATGGCGCTACATCTTGACAAGCACGCAGGCAACCAACTTGTTCAACCACCATGCTTCCAAGCAAGTGGGGAGAGAAAAAAGAGACCTGAGCCATGCCTATAAAAGGAAGAAGGAAGGGGGGATCGATTGAGGGAGATTAGAAACCTATAGAAACACTTGGACGAGGGCAGAACCTAGAATCACCAAGGGTTCAGGTAGACACGATTCTACTCCCTCTTCTGGGTAAAAACCGTGTCGCCTCTAGCCTCCATTCGTTCAAAACACTGATGTCCTTAATCCGTTTTCTTGTCATGACTGTTGTGAACTTACCCCATGCTTGAGTCTTGATCAAACCCATGCATGATTACAGGTAGCTAGGTGAAGAACCGAGGGGTGAAATCATAGCTGCTGGACCATCAACAACAAGCCCTTAGTTCCTAGCATTTAACCAAGCCGAGAGCTAATTGAGAAATTAGCCTCAACACTGCCCTTAATCCCCAAGATTTGACCGGTGCAAAAACACTAAGGATGAGTGAGAATCATGGGAGGCACCTGTGAGCAAAAGCAAGTGGGTGCAGTATAGGTCGAGAGCCACTGCAAGAACCAACCTTTATATCTTGACTACATGTAGTCGACAGGCCCAGTCACAGGCTCAGCCTATCACAGCATAAGTCAAGTAGATAACACTATTTTTAATCTGATTCTTGATTGACTATTGAGAAGCTTAATCTTACTTAGTAGCAACTTGGTGAAGGACCGAGAGGTGAAGCCAAAATTGCTAGACCAACAGTAGTCAGCCTTCACTCCCTAGCCATTCGAGAGAAGACAGGGAGAGACTATGGGAAAACATTCCCCAACATTAAACTTCACCCTTAATGGATATCTATACCTAGTGACAGGGGGTAGATAGAAACTTAATGAATTATCAATAAGATCGAGAGCCGTTGGTAGTATACTAGGTTGGGAGCCCCTTCAAGACATCTTATTAAACACAGGCCGTCAAACAGGCTGAGCCTGTTGCAGTACTGTTGGGCAATTTAAGACATGAAAACGAGGCATGTGAACCATGGATGCCTAAGATCTTCCTCAATCTGATCCTTCCTCACTTTAGTCCTACTGTTAATTTTATTCAACTAGATATTTTACTTTAAATTCAATCACACTCATTTCTATTGTTTTTAGCCTAAATATATCTACTTAAAAAGTAACAAGATTCAACCCAGTCCCAGTGGATACGACCTTGATAAGTACTACACCTACCCTCTGCACTTGTAGGAACTATTCGTGATAGTAGAACACGCATCAAGTTTTTGGCGCTGTTGCCAGGGACTGGCACTTGATCCTTTTACTTCTTATTTTGATTTATTAGGCTCTTATTCATCTAATCTTTTCTTTTTCTAAGTTTGAAGCTTTCAGGTGGTGCATGCCCCAAACCAGGAGCAAGCAACCAACTCTAGCCTTTAACCAAGAAATAGAAAAGTCAGCCCACCAGACTCGCAAGAAAAAAAAAGTGAAAGCAGCAGAACATGGCGGACAGACAGAACCAAGGAGCAAACCTAGAGGTTGAATAGGCTCAGCCTGCTCGCCCTACATTTCAATGTCACAGCTCCTACAACCACCAACCACAATAATCCACAACAGCATAGCCATTCCAGATGTTGATGCCCCATATGAGATTCGTACCAACCTGCTGAGCATGCTGGAAAGGCGCACTTTTGGAGGTACACCCTCAGAAAATCCCAACTCACACTTGTAGAACATTCTGCGGGTGTGCAGCACTGTCAACATGGTAAGCCGTTATCTACTGAAGATTTCAATATTTATATTTTTCGGGGTCTAAAACCAGAGTACAAGCCAATTGTTTCTTCTCTTCAAGCACGGAAAGAGCAGGTTAGTTTCTCTGAGCTGCAGAGTTTTTTGATGAGCCATGAGTTCATCTATGAAGATCCGTTGAACGCCCTCAATATCGATGCTCCTGCGCATCCTGTTTCATCGTCAACTCCACTGGTTGCTGCTCCCTCTGCTAATATAGTTGAGCGCATGCCATATGGAAATTTTGCTCCTCATGGTCGCGGAGGTCGCCAAGGCTATCGTGGCCGAGGGGGAAGGGGAGGACGTGGTGGTGCTGGTCGTGGTAATTGGAATTCTCAACCTAATTGTATTTATTGTCAAATCTGTGGTCAACCGGGCCATTTTGCTACTCATTGTTATCAACGTAATACTGCTGCTCAACTGAGTGTCAACAACACTCAACCGGTGTCTTCTATGTCCAGTGCCTATGCGCCTTCGACTTGGTACCCAGATACAGGGGCCACTCATCATGTTACTTTTGATCTGTCTCAGTTTCAGAAATATGACGACTACACTGGTGCAGAATCTCTTCAAGTTGGTAATGGTGTTAATCTACCAATAGCAGGTAATGGTTCTCAGATTTTTACAAACTTCCTTTCGGCCTTTACAACTTACTAATGTTCTCCATGTCCCTGCTATTACTAAATCCCTTCTTTTGTATTAAGCACAAGGATACCCAGAGAGCAATTCTCACAGGGCTGAGCATTGATGGTCTTTATTGTCTTTTTTCGGCTGTCATTCGTTCTCGGATGGAGGCCATTCTTGCTATGCGCGTGGATGCTATTGTGTGGAATAGGCAATTGGGACATCCTCATCACCGAGTCCAGCAGCAGATCATCGCCCACAATTTCTTACCAGTTCAGTGTCCAACAAAGTCTGTTTTGTTTCCTCATTGTCCCTTAGGGAAAGAGTCTAAGAAGCATCTTTCTATTTCCATTAATCGGGCTACAAGCCCCATTGAATTGCTTTTTCAGTGATGTTTTGGGGAACTCCCCGGAGTCTAGTTGTGATGGTCATTTTTATTATCTTGTGTTTATTGATGATTTCAGTAAATTTATTTGGTTTTATCCTCTAAAGTCTAAATCTGATGTCTTTTATATTTTTCAACGATTTCAACAACTAGTTGAGCGCATGTTTGATAGAAAAATAAAGGCAATACAAACTGACTGGGGAGGAGAATTTTGGAAGTTAAATAAATTCTTTCAAAATTGTGGAATCCAACACCGTATCATGTGCCCCCACACACATGAACAACAAGGATCTGTTGAGCGAAAACATCACCATATAGTTGAAACTAGACTCTCATTAATGGCTACTGCTAATATTCCTCGCCCTTTTTGGCACTTTGCATTTGCAACAGCTAATTTTCTAATGGATTAATGTTACATTTCGTCCCTATGTTGCCTCCTCAAATTGAAATTCGTCCTTGTGTTGAGTTTTGATTGGTTTTGATCCCTCTTTTAGTCAATTTTTTAAGGTGTTAGTCATTTTTACCGATTTTACCCCCAAATTCAGAACTTTACTATTCAAACCAGTTTACCAACTCTAAATTCGACCCAACTAACCGACCCAACCCGAAACCCCATTAAAAAATCTCCAATAAATATATAACTCTACCTCCAGAAATCAAAATTTTGGAAATCATTAAAAAAAAGTACAAAATATTTTTAAAATATTTTTTAAAATAAAAAATCATAAAGTAAATTATCTTTTAGTTTAAAAATTTTGAAAATATAATTTTTTCTAGACAAGTAGAGAAAAAGCTTACCATGTGGAGAAGAAAGTTTTAAATTTTAAAATTTTTAAAATTTTAAAATAATTTGATTTATGATTTTTTAAGTTTTTTAAAAATTTTTTAAAAAAATTTGATTTATGATTTTTTAATTTTTTAATTTTTTTTAAAAATAATTTGTATTTTTTTATGATTTTAAAATTTTTGATGTTGGGAGGTAGAGTTATTTGTTTATTGGAGATTTTTGAATAAGGTTTCGAGTTGGGTCGGTTAGTTGGGTCGAATTTCGGGTGGGTAAATGGTTTGAACAGTAAAGTACTGAATTTAGGGGTAAAATCGGTAAAAAGGACTAAAACCTTAAAAAATTGACCAACTGAGGGATCAAAACCAATCAAAACTCAACACAAGGACGAATTGCAATTTGAGGAGGCAACACAGGGACGAAATGTGACATTAATCCCTTTTCTAATTAAGAGAATGCCCATGTCTGTTAATGGGAAAAAAAATCTGCCTATCAGTTCTTTTCAATCACATCCCAGATTTTTTGTTTATTCGGGTACTAGGTTGTCTTTGCTTTCCTTATTTAAGGTCTTATAATAAACACAAAATTGATTACAGGTCAACTTCGTGTGTTTTTCTTAGTTACAGTCCTAATCATATAGGTTATAGAAGTTATGATTTCAAGAATAAAAGATTTTATATAGCACGACATATGACTTTTCATGAACATGTATTTCCTTTTGAACAAAACACTGCTGCAATTTCTTCTCAGATTCAGAATGAGGACTCCTGGATTCCTATGCCTCTCAGTGTGTTCTTCTCATCCACACAGCAAGGTAAGACTTCTGGTCCTACAATACCTCCTCATTCCTCTAATGAATCCCACGATCTCCTACACAAACACCAACTCGCACTACTATAATATCGAGTCCATCATCTAATTCAACACCATCTCCTACCAGTCATGTTCTATCCTCATCGCCTCCTTCACCTACTCCATCGAGCCCTGATCACTCTCCTCCTTTGGCTTCTAGTCCTTCTCCAAGTCCACAACAACCACCAGCTAGGACACATAGAATGTCCCCTCGAACTAATCCTAAACAAACCACCAGGTACTCTCCCACTACTCACAGGGCCGTCTGCTAAAGCGTGGATATAATCATCTTCCTTTTCGAATCTGTCTACATAAAAATCATTATCCAAGTCCACGTTAGGTTGTGCCGAGTAAAATCTGCTCCTTTTTTTCCATTGCAGAAAAGAGATCGGCACTGAACGGCCGGAGATTAATTTCAAAGGCAGCCCAGCCAGCGCCCCCCCCCCCCCCCCCCCCCCCCCCCCCCCCCCCCCCCCCCCCCCCCCCCCCCCCCCCCCCCCCCCCCCCCCCCTAGCCGCCTACCTACTCTCCCACTACTCACTCATCAGAAACTTTAACCTAACCTGAAACTGAACCTTCATCCTTTACCGAAGCCAAGAAATATAAAGTTTGGAACCAAGCTATGTTAGAGGAGATGAATGCACTCATTGCCAACTAGACATGGGATTTAGTGCCACTTCAGTCTTTGATGAATTTAATCGGTTGTAAATGGGTGTATAAGATTAAACGAAGAACGGATGGGTGTATTGATCGCTATAAGCCTAAACTTGTAGCCAAAGGATTCCACTAGAGAGAAGGCCTTGATTACACAAAAACATTCAGTCTTGTTGTGAAACCAACAACTATCAGAATTATTCTATCTTTTTCTTTGTGACAACGATGGTCTATTCGGTAGTTGTGATGTAGGGTAGAGAATAGAATAGCGAATAGAGAACTCAAAATAACATAGATTCTAGCGGAATACGCAATCAGAATTGTTTAGGAACAATAATTTGATAATTAGGGTTTAAAAACCACTAGAGACGTTTAGTCAAAATAAAATAATAATAAGCTACCGAAAACTAAAGCTAACATAACCTATTTATACTAGAGAAAACCTAAACATAAAAGGAACAGCACTGCTACAGTACGCATGAACAGTACCGGCATGCTACAGTAACACGTGAATTGTGACACTTGAACAGTAACCGACCCAATATAAAAATAAAATAAAATATTAAAATACTAATAATTTTGCTCCTGCATCAATCCCCTCAGGTTGAAAACAACTTGTCTGCAAGTTGATCTTGCCCCGATCATGTGGATGTCCAATCAAACCTTGCCAACCTTTCTTGCATTTGAACTTCGAACAGAAATTGTCTTTCAGCTTGCTATTAAAATCTACTAAGCATCGAACACACACTCCACGAGATCCAAACTCCTTAGAAGTTGATGAAGACATTTGAAGTAGACCAGAATCCACATTCCTCGAGCTTCCTTCAATGATTTTCTTAACTTCTGTTTTCATTCTAGCACTTTTCCGTTTAGATTCATTCTCCACAAAGTTCAACCATATAGAATCAATTACATCTATATCACCCTGCACATGGGAGACCCCATGCATGCCAGAATACTTATCCATCTTTGGCCAAACTTCTTCCGCACACTTTTCAAAATTTGGCTGCACAAAATCGTTATTATAATCTGTCTTTGAAAGAGTTTGAGCAGCACATTCAAAAGGGTCATGGAAATTTATTATTGTTGCTGCAATGTTCTCTTTATTATCATCTTGCTTGTTCATAGCAATCTCTTCTAGAGGAAAGATATCATCATCATCACTATAAGTGTCATAGATTGGTGGAGAATTCCAATCTTCTTCCTCACATTTGTTTGTCATCAACAACAACCTGCTCTCCTCCTCTTGATATCCATATTCTTCGTTATCATCCTCTACATCCGGATATCCATCCTCTTCATCCTGCTCATCATTAATAGGTTCAAATGCCTCCTCTTCTTCATCTTCCAAGTTCGCTGAATTCACTCTACCTTGTGGACAACTATAAGAGAAGTGTCCCTTTTCTCCACAAATAAAACAACGAATGCGAGACTCATTACCATCCTTAGAAGCTGTAGGACCAGAACTGATTTGAGGCTTCAATTGTTTAGAATTGTGACCTTTGTCACTTCTCTCTCCGTTGCTTGAATTCCTTGCGCCAAAGCGATTATTCACCGCACCACCTTGGCTGGATTTGTGAGTATTCAAGTCAAATTTATTACCACGAAATCCACCAGCAGGTTTCTGCCCAATCCCATCCATTCTTCCGAACAGAGGACGCCTTGCCCCATAGCGCTGCACTCGTTTTTCAGCCATCAATGCAAATTGACGAGCATCTTCAAGATTAAACAAACGTACAACTCCCATCTCATCCCTAACAGCTCGGTTTAGACCTGAAAGAAAACGAGAAGTCAATTGTTCTTTTGACTCTCTAAGACCAACTCTAATCAGTAAGTTGTTAAATTCAGCCGTATACTCCTCCACTGTCATGCTTCGCTGTCTTAAAGAATGAAATCTCTCATATAACTCCATAACATAATCAGATGCCAAAAATTGCTTGCGCAACTTTCTCTTCATATGTTCCCAAGTGTCAATTTTAGGCTTTCTTTGACGTACACGTTGCTCCTCAACTCTCTTCCACCATTGAAGTGCAGTGCCTTTCAATTTAAGCTTAACAAATAACACTTTTCGCTTTTCAACCAAAGGTTTCCACTCAAAATAATTCTCCAAACTTGCTTCCCAATCTAAATAGTCTTCCATATGCATCTTTCCAGAAAAATCTGAAACTTCTATCTTAATTCCACCACTATTCAGATCTAAAGCATGAACTAACCTCTCTTCAAGTCCGCCTCCTGCTGCGATGCCTGCAGCTCCAGCATTGTGAAAAGGGTTTTCTTCATCAGAGTCATCAACTTCCGTTGATTCTGCCCCTCGACTACCTTCCGGTATATCTGCAGGGTTGGTGTTGCCTTCCGGAATCTCCATTCGGGCTGCCACCGGTTCCTGTCGCCGTAGCGCGCGCATATCTCGCGATAATGCTGCAATCTGACGCTGAAGATCAACTAGGATATCTTGCTGATTTTGATTTCCTTGCCCACGACCTCTACCTCTGCCTACCATGGTGTCGTTTTCGCAAACCTATTCGCTAACGTTTCGCTCCGCTACCAATTGATGTAGGGTAGAGAATAGAATAGAGAACTCAAAATAACATAGATTCTAGCGGAATACGCAATCAGAATTGTTTAGGAACAATAATATGATAACTAGGGTTTAAAAACCACTAGAGACGTTTAGTCAAAATAAAATAATAATAAGCTACCGAAAACTAAAGCTAACATAACCTATTTATACTAGAGAAAACCTAAACATAAAAGGAATAGTACTGCTACAGTACGCATGAACAGTGCCGACATGCTACAGTAACACGTGAATTGTGACACGTGAACAGTAACCAACCCAACATAAAAATAAAATAAAATATTAAAATACTAATAATTTTGCTCCTGCATCAAGTTGGATATAAGAAATGCATTCTTACATGGACACTTACAAGAACGGGTCTTTACGGCGCAACCTCCAGGTTATGCAGACAGTGCCAAACCCACGCATGTTTGTCTTCTCAAAAAGTCTCTCTACGGTTTGAAACAAGCACCTCATGCTTGGTACTCCCGCTTAAGTGCAACATTGGTTACACAAGGGTTTGTTATCTCGGAAGCTAATCCATCCTTGCTCATCTACGTTTGGGATGGCACTAAGGTTTATGTTCTTGTTTATGTGGATGATATACTAGTGACTGGTAGTAACCCGGATTTTGTGAACAATTTACTTCTGCTTTTTGAGCAGGACTTTTACGATCAGGGATCTTGGAGCACCGAAATATTTTTTTGGGTCTTGAACTTCATCAACACGGCGACGGTCTTGTTCTTACTCAGGATAAATACATTCGTGACATTCTTCAGCGAGCTGGGATGGAGCAATGCAAACCTGTTCTTACGCTTGCCTCTACTTCACACACATTGCGTCTTGGCAATGATGACCCTCTCCCTAGTCCTACTATTTATAGGCAATTAGTGGGATCCTTGCAATATCTAGCTATTACAAGGCCGAATATTGCCTTCTCGGTGAGCAAGGTAAGTCAGTTTATGCACTCCCCTACCACAAAGCATTTGGTAGCAGTTAAACAAATACTACGGTATCTCAAACTAATGGCAATGTATGGTTTGTATATCCGACCGCTGCGTTACGGATGCGGATTGGGCAAGTAGTTCTGATAACAAAAAATCTACAGCTGGTTTTCTAATTTATCTTGGTAGAAATTTGGTGGCTTGGGCATCCAGGAAGCAGAGGACAGTTGCTAGGAGCTCAACCGAGGCTGAGTATAAAGCCATGGCTGATGGTGCTGCTGAGATGATTGGGTTCGGTTTCTACTTTTGGGATTGGGTAAACAAGTGACGCCGCCTATGATGTGGTGTGATATTCTGGGTGCAACCTACTTGAGCCATATTCCGGTACTTCATGCGCGTACGAAGCATGTGGAGATAGATTTACACTTTGTTCGAGAACAAGTGCAACAAAAGTAGCTTCGGGTTCTGTTTATTGGGAGCAACAATCAGGTGGCAGACATTCTGATAAAACCTCTCTCAACAGCTCGCTTTAATCATCTTTGTGACAAACTCAACCTTGGTATTACATCGGGTTGAGTTTGAGGGGGAATGTTAAGGGATATTGATGTATCTTAGGGTAAGAGCTAACTATTGATGTTATCAATCTGTACAGCTAGCTAGCTGTTAGACTTACCTCCTCTTATCACTAAAGTGTTTATGTTCTACTATAATACTGTATCTGCTACTATAATACAAGCACCAAGGCACCAGGTGTTGTGTGTGTCAATTTCTATTAGTGTCTTAGGTTACTATAGCGAGTTACTCGGAAGATACTCGAACTCGAGTCGAGCCTGGTGTTATGATTGTAATAGTGAATGACGGGTCAAACATAGTTAGACGACTGGTCATGTGCTTGTATCAGAGTTGTAACTGATTAACAATAAGCTTGTACACGTGGCTCGCCACTACTGGCCCTTGTATAACGGCTCTACTGATATAACCGTTGCAAGGTTGTTATTGTGGGGAAACATTGATGAACAAAGAAAATAGAAAACTCTCTTTCCTCTCCATTTCTCTCCTCGTCAAACTCTCATTTCTCTCTTTCTCTTCTTAACCTCTCTTCTGTACCGACTCGGTACGTAACAATTGGTAGCGGAGCTGTAGATCTTGTGGCGGTTACCATGGTTGCTAACAATCGCTTGGGTAACGTTGAAGAGCAAGTAAAGACTTTGGAGAAGACTCTCACAGAGGTCAAGACGGCGGCGGAATCTCACCGGCAAGATGTTCTGTCGCTGAAGCAAGTGGTTCTCACAGAGGTCAAGACGGCGGCGGAATCTCACCGGGCAGAGATGCGTCTTCAGATGGACTCTTTGAGAGAAATGCTCTCCGCGATCGCTGCTCGGGAACCTCCGCCGAAGCCGCCGCGTCCGGGCGTGGTTGATTTGGAGGATCCTGGAATCTTACCTCCACCGGCGGCGGCGTCGCCATCTGCACCGGTTAATGGTAACTCCGATAACTCTAATCCTGCTATGGTTAGTCCTGTTGCAAAATCTGTTGAGGTACTACTCCTATGGCTAAGATTGGGGTTGTTCCTACTTCGGATAAAACCGGTGATAAAGCAGTGACAGGGGGAAGCAGTGTTGACGAATTTTCCCCTAAATTCCCCAAATTACAGCTTTTACCTTTTTCTGGAGAAAACCCTAGGGGTTGGTTACGGAAGTGTACTCGGTATTTTGATCTCTATAAAATAGCTGATCACCGGAAGTTGGAATTAGCCTCTATGTATTTGGATGGTAGAGCAGACCTCTGGTTTCATGGATTCTTGGCTGAAAAACCACTGCTTATAGAGGCAATCTGTACTCGTTTTGGAATGAGTGAATACCTTGATGTGATGGAAGAGTTCAAGCTACTTCGTCAACAAGGTTCTGTTATGGAGTACCAGGAGAAGTTTGAGTCCTTGAAATCATTGTTGTTGGATATGAATGCTTCATTTACAGAGCAGGAGTACTTGTCTTTTTTCCTTACTGGATTGAAGGATGACCTGTGTCCTTGGGTCAAGATCCTTAATCCAACAACTTTAGCTGAGGCTTTTAAACAGGCAAAGGTGCAAGAATTGTCTCTACGCTCGATGCAACGCCAACCAACAAGAACACCACCTTACTATGTTACTAGTCCAAGAGAAGGCGATACTGAGAGTTCTAACTCTCGCGCATTAATGTGGAGGAATTCTGATACTGCCACAACCAGCCTAGCTCCATCGAAAGCACTTATAATCAGACCTTCTGATCAACCTAGACAGTCTCTTTTGGAGCATCGCAGAAGAGCAGGCTTATGTTTCAAATGTGGTGACAAGTACTCTCCTGGTCATCAGTGTAAAGTTCGTCTTCTGCATTGCATTGAAACTTCTGATGATTTTGCATTCATTGACCATGATGAACCTGTTGCGGATGAAGAACCAATGGATAACCCGACACAAGTTGAGGCTAGCTTGTTACATACCCTTTCTAATGGTGCTGGCGTTCTGAAGATCGATGGTGATTATCATGGCAGACAATTATTGATCATGGCAGATAGTGGAAGTACACTGAGTTACTTGAGCAGTAAAGTAGCCAAAGAACTCAATGTTCCCATGCATCATGCCACCCCGTTATCAGTAATGGTAGCGAATGGTCAGCGAATGACTAGTACTTTTGTTTGCAAAAATTTTAATTGGATGATGCAGGGTAACACTTTCTCTGGTGATTTACGAATATTGGACTTGAATAGCTGTGATATGGTCCTAGGTGTTGATTGGCTATTACCTTTCAGTCCTGTCTCTTTCAACTGGAAGCACTCCAAGTTATCCTTGACTAAAGGTGATCAAGTTGTAGAACTCAGTGGCAAGATGGATTCTAGCAAAGAACTGCAGCTGATTTCAGTAGAAGCCATCCATAAAAGTGTGCGTATTGGCGAAGAAGGGGTTGAATTTGCCCTATTGCAACTGGATACTAATACTCAGGTAACCAACGACCCAATTCCTTCTTCCATCTCCAAATTACTTTCTGATTACCAAGACTTGTTTACTGAACCCACATCCTTACCACCAGAACGAAGTCATGACCATGCTATACACTTACAACCAAACACAGAGCCAATTAACCTTAGACCCTATAGACACACTCATGAACAAAAAACCGAAATTGAAAAGCAAGTATCTGAAATGCTTGCTTCCACAGTCATTCAACCTAGTCAAAGTCCATTTGCATCACCAGTTTTGTTGGTCAAAAAGAAAGATGGGAACTGGCGTATGTGCATTGATTATCGCCAACTGAATGATAAAACAATCAAAAACAAGTTTCCAATTCCGATAGTTGATGATCTGTTGGACGAATTAGGTGGTGCTCAATACTTTACCAAAATTGACCTTCGCTCTGGTTATCATCAAATCAGAATGCGAACTGAAGACATACCAAAAACAGCTTTTCGTACACACCATGGCCATTTTGAGTTTCGAGTCATGCCCTTTGGTCTTACTAACGCCCCAGCCACATTTCAAGCCCTTATGAATCATATATTTGGCCCATATCTTCGTAAATTTGTACTTGTTTTTTTTGATGACATCCTCATATATAGTCCAGACCTTCCTACACATGCACAACACTTGAGATTAGTTTTCCAGTTGCTCCGGGAGCACAAACTCTTTGCTAAGCATTCCAAATGCTCTTTTGCACAATCAAGTGTTGAGTATCTGGGCCATATCATTTCGAAAGAGGGAGTCGCCACTGATCCAAAGAAAACTGAAGCAATGGCAGCTTGGCCACTGCCAAAATCATTGAAGGAGTTGCGTTCATTCCTTGGCCTTACAGGTTACTACCGCAAGTTTGTTAGGCACTACGGAGTTATAAGCAAACCTCTTACTGCTATGACAAAGAAGGATAACTTTCATTGGAATGTTACAGCAGAAAACGCATTCAATCAGCTCAAGAAGGCAGTCATCACAGCTCCTGTTCTCGCTTTACCTGATTTCAATCAACCTTTTATCCTGGAGACCGATGCTTGTGATACAGGATTTGGAGCAGTTTTGATGCAGAATGGGAGGCCTTTAGCTTATTTGAGCAAAGCTGTTGGTCCTAAGATTGCAGGACTTTCCATCTATGAGAAGGAGTACTTGGCAATTCTCAAAGCCATTGATCATTGGCGCCATTATTTGGAGTGTGGTGAGTTTATCATTAAGACTGATCATGAGAGCCTTAAATTTTTGCTCGAGCAGCGAATTCATACTACCATCCAGAAGAAAGGTCTCACTAAGTTGCTTGGGTTGAACTACCGAATTCAATACAGAAAGGGTAAGGAGAATGTAGTAGCTGATGCCCTTTCTAGGCACCCAATGATATCTTCTCCAATTGCTGATTTTGGTGCAATATCTGTCATAATTCCAACATGGTTTAATGAAGTTGCAGCCAGTTATTCCAATGATGATGAGGCCAAGAAGATTATTGCTGCTTTGATGTTATTGAATGGTGCAGCATCACAGGAATTTCCCTTCTTTTCTGTGAGAGATGGCATACTTAGATACAAAGACAAGTTGTATATTGGGGCTGATGATCAGTTAAGGAGACGATTAGTAGAGAATGTGCATTCTTCTTCCATTGGAGGGCATAGTGGCATACAAGCTACTTATCACAGATTGAAGCAGCTTTTCTATTGGAAAGGGATGAAGAGTATAACTGAAGCAGTAGTAAAAGATTGTGATGTTTGTGCAAGGTGTAAATCAGAAAATGTTCCTTATCCAGGTTTATTACAACCCTTGCCAATTCCTTCTAATGTGTGGAGTGACATTAGCTTGGATTTTATTGAGAAATTGCCGAAATCTAGTGGTAAAGATACCATCCTGGTAGTAGTGGACAGATTCAGCAAATTTGCACATTTCATTCCTCTAACTCACCCATTCAATGCTAAGGATGTGGCAGCTGTATTTGTTAAAGAAGTATACAGGTTGCATGGACTTCCTAAGAGTATAGTTTCTGATAGAGATAAAATCTTCACTAGTCTCTTTTGGCAAGAACTGTTTCGCATATTGGGGGTCAAGTTGTTCATGAGTTCAGCCTATCATCCACAGACAGATGGTCAGACTGAAAGGTTGAATAGGTGCTTGGAAACCTACCTGAGGTGCTTCGTTTTTCAACAACCAGTCCAATGGCTAAGCTGGTTACCTCTGGCAGAATGGTGGTATAATACTACCTTTCATACCTCTATTGGCATGACTCCATTTCAAGCACTCTATGGTTTCCCACCTCCACACCATACCATTGACCCATTTAACTCTCCGGTGGATGCTGTTGTTGACTGGGGTAAGAACAGGGAACAGATTATGAGAATGCTGAAAGAACAGTTGGAAAAAGCTTGCAACCGTATGAAGTTTTTTGCTGACAAACATAGGTCAGAGAGGGAATTTGTTGTTGGAGACTGGGTGTATTTGAAATTACAACCATATAAGCAGAGTTCAGTAGCTGTCAGGAAGAGTCTCAAGCTCTGCTCAAAGTACTATGGACCTTTTAAAGTGTTGGAGAAGATTGGAGCTGTGGCTTATAAGCTCGACTTACCTGCAAATGCTCTCATCCACCCTGTATTCCATGTCTCACTACTCAAGAGGAGTCCAAAACAGGGAATACAGATTTGCTCTAAACTTCCAATTCTGCGGGGTGATGGGCAGATGTTAGTGGAACCAATTGCTATTTTAGGCAGGAGGATGATACCCAGAAACAAGAAAGCTGTGACTCAAGTCTTGAGCTGTTGTTGTGATTCAATGTTTGTCGTTTTTTTAATCCTTGAGGACAAGGAATTTCTTAAGCAAGGGGAGTTGTTATGATTGTAATAGTGAATGACGGGTCAAACATAGTTAGACGACTGGTCATGTGCTTGTATCAGAGTTGTAACTGATTGACAATAAGCTTGTACACGTGGCTCGCCACTACTGGCCCTTGTATAACGGCTCTACTGATATAACCGTTGCAAGGTTGTTATTGTGGGGAAACATTGATGAACAAAGAAAATAGAAAACTCTCTTTCCTCTCCATTTCTCTCCTCGTCAAACTCTCATTTCTCTCTTTCTCTTCTTAACCTCTCTTCTGTACCGACTCGGTACGTAACACCTGGATGGTTATCAAGTCAAGCTTGAGCTTAGTATTACTCGACTCGCAAAGCTTGCGAGCCTTTTGGAGCTTTCTTAATTATTTTTTTGGGCTTTCCTATTATTGTAAGACTTTCCCCATTTATAGATTATATAATTTGATTTAGGCCTGTAATTAATAGTTTGGGTTATTTATTGAGCCCTACAATTAATTTGAATGATTGAATTTAAAGAATTATTAAAAAGGAAAGAAATCAAAACCAAATTCTATTATTTGATAACCTAATGGCTATTGCTAAACGCCGAACCTGTGAACAAAAACGAAATCACAATCCCTAATCCTTCTCTCCTCCATCTCCCACAATCTCTAATTTTTTTTCCTCTCGCCTGGAAATTTTAAAGACCTAACCCACTCATCCGCCACCATCGTTTGCCACTGGGCGCCGCCACCACCACCACCCTTTCATCATTTCTTGTTCTCCCTATTCCTCTTCGTCAACATCTATTCCTCTATTCTTCTTCAAGTTTCTGCCCACATCTAAGTCTACTTTTCCAGCTGGTTCTTTTTGGCTTGCCCTTGAATCTCATTCCCAACTGCTGGTCGCCGTCTTGAAAATCCTCCGCCATCTGGTGTTCCCTTGTTGTGCCATCACGTAGTCTAACCTTGAAGCCCATACAATTGTAACCCATCCTCTCTTCCTCTGGTGCTTTTCTCTCCATCTAAGGGGTTGTAGTATTAACGATACTAATTGTTCCCTGCCCTTCGATTTTGTTGTACCTATTATGGTGATTTTGGTCCTTTGTGGAGTTGTTCGAGCTTACATTAATGAGTTTTGACGAGTTGAAATCAAATTCCCAAATCCAACTAACACTTAACGAGCTTTATCGAGTCGAGCTTGAGTAATACCAAAGCTTATCGAGCTGGAGCTCGATCTCAAGATATAAAAGCTCGAGGTCGAGCTTGGGTTTTTCTTAACGAGCTCAAGTCGAGCTTGGCACTACTTGGCTTGACTTGGCTCCTTTACACTCCTATCTACCACCGGACCACCACGCACATCACTACCACCATCATCACTCCCTCATCCATCGCACACGCTGCCACGCCGTCGCCCTCCTTCCTCCACCCTCTCTTCCTTGCCGCGCCCCTCCACCCAACGACGACGCCGAGCCAAAACGAGCAGTGAGTCGTGCTTCCTCGTCACCTTCACCACGTCTGCAGCCGCGCTCCATGCCGCCTCAAGAAGCTCGCACCGTTCATCTTCCTCCTCGCGTCGCACCGCCGCCCCCAGCCGTCACCTTGCGTTGTCCAGTCTCGCCGAGTCGATTGGTGAGTTGACTCGCCGGTTGCGAGCTGGGCTGATGGCCTGAACTTGGTCTGTCGAGTGGGCCTGAGTGCTTGGCCAAGCTTTGTACTAGCTGGGCCAAATGGCCTACTCATATACTTGCATCTAGGCTGGCCAGTTTGTTTGCATACATATATTTAAATAATCAGATTATATTAACGGTATAATGATAATAATAATTATAATGACGATAATTATATATATACACTGAGTTAGGGAACTTGAATCTGTTGTTTAACCTTTCTCTCAATAGTAACCAACTTTCAGGTACCATTCCCCTGAGTTCAAATTGTTGTCAAGCCTTGAATACCTCAATTTAGCATAAAATAATCTCAGTGGACCAATTACTAAAGAGCTTGGAGAGTGCTTGAGGTTGTCATATATGAATCTCAGTCATAATAAGTTTGTAGAGAGAACTCCTCTAGAGTTTGGACACCTTCATCTGCTCAGATACCTTGATCTTAGCTAGTGGTGGCAAAATAGTTATCCATGGGTATCTATGGGTTGAGACATAAATGATTCATACGCATTTATACGCATTTATCTATTTATGACCCATCAAAAAATTTAAATGGATAACCATATCCATATTTAATCATTTAATATAGTTCATACCCATCTACCTATTTAATTTTAATATTAATTTTTTAAAATTTGTGTTTTAATATTTTTATCGTTTTAAATATTAATCCGAGCTAGCTCATATTAACCCGAGACAAACCAAATAAGCAAAATTAAGTACGAAAGGGATGGACATGGCCAGGCTTAACCTGGCCCACAGGGCCCAATTAGGCCCGCATGGATTAGCCCAACTTGGCCCATTTGGGCCCAAATTCGGCCCAACTCAGCCCCTTCGGGGCCCGATTAGGCCCGTTGGTTGACCGAGATGGGCCCAACTAGGCACACCAAGGTTGGGGCCTGATCAGGCCCAATTTGGCCCAAAATAGAATTAGATTATAAATATTTGGATATCATGGATATCCATTATCCAACCCACAAACACCCATGATTAAATGGGTTAAATGAGTATATTTTATCCATTAAGACCCAATTAATTTTGTACTAATCCATTTATACCCAAAAGACCCATTTATGAATCCATTAAGACCCAATTAATTTTGTACTAATCAATTTATACCCAAAAGACCCATTTATGATGGTTCCTAATGAGAGTGACTTATTGGGTACCCAACCCATTTTGCCACCTTAATCTTAGCCACAATTTGCTAGCTGGGGAGATACCATCAAAACTTGGTTTGCTGAGTTATAGAAATGTTGAATTTTTCTCATAACAACCTCTCTGGTCTTATTCCAACAACCTCTCTGGTCTTATTCTAGCAACCTTCGATCGGTTATCAAGCTTGACATCCATTAATATATCTTACAATGAGTTAGAGGGCCCTCTTCCCAACTGTAAGGCCTTTCAAAAGACATCATTTAATGAGTACAGAAACAACAGTGGTCTCTGTGGCGAAATGAGTGGCCTAAGACCATGTTACACAACTAAAAGCAGCAAACTGATGGCTCAGAAAACAAAAATGGTGATTGCAATCACAGTCATCGGATGCTTACTTTTGCTTTTTTCTATCCAGGGATGCGCCTTTCTTACTTATGTAAGAGGTAGAAGGAAACAACAACAAGCAGTGGCTGCAGAGCACATAGATTTGCTCACACTACTAGGACACGATGGGAAGCTGTTGTATGAAAACATAATGGAGGTCACTGAGGGTTTTTGATGGTTTTGCGTGGCGGGAAAAACCTCACCTAAATGAATTCTAGAAATTTTTCCAGAATTGCAAGAACACGATATGAACACTGCTGCTGGTGCAGTCAAGGTTTTTCTGATTTTTAATCACTCAAAATTTTGTGTTTAACTATATTAGAGCAAGTCAACAGAACTTGCAATGAAGTGAAAGAAGTTCAGAAACAATTCCCATTTCCATTTCACTTGTTTAAATCAATTAACATAGGCAATATATATAGGCACTTGTGTGCGTATGCCACGCATGTTGCACCACTAGACCACTCAACTTGTACAAGCAGATCACAAAACGTGGTTTTAGCATCTCAAAAACATAGATAGCAAAACATTACATCTTTTAATACTACACGCATGCAAAAACAAAAGTAAGCATGCTCACTTTCCACTTTGTTGCTGCTGTCATTTTCCAGCAGACCACACATGTTCCAATAAAGCTTGATCAATTCCAACAGTTTTGACTCAAAGTACTGGGGAAGGAGGACATGGAACAGTGTGCAAGCTCTATGGTTTTTGTCCACATCCAAAGCACTCTTTCTTGGTTTATGAGTACATAGAGAAAGGAAGTTTAAGGGTGGTTTTGACCAACGAGGAACAAGCAACGGAATTAGATTGGACCAAGAGATTAATTAAATACTGTTAAGGGGCTGGCCAAGTGCTTTATACTATCTACACCATGATTGTTCTCCTCCAGTTCATAAAGATGCGTCAAGCAGTAACATTCTCCTGGACAGAAAATGGGAAGCACATCTATCTGATTTTGGCACTGTTAAGCTCTTGATGTCTGATTCATCCCACTGGACCTCACTTGCTGGTACATTTGGATATGCAGCACCAGGTGATACATATATATTTCTCTTCAGAGTCCTAACTATATAATTTACATGCATATTGTAATTCTTAGGATTTTTTTATTTCCGTCTCAAGTGCTTTACCCTAACAAAACTGAATCCGACCTGGGCCGTGCACCTGGTTGGTTATAGTGTGTGAGTCTTCCGACAAGATTTGTTCATACACAATCCTTAGGATGTTTAGCTTAGGGGAGAGCAAAAGGTCAGTTCGGCACATGCCGTGCCGATAAGGGGTCGGTATGACTTTTCCGACACCCCTTTTTTCCGACCGATGTCGTGCCGCTATGCTCTCTATGCCGATCGGCACTATGCCGATGAGTACTGAACTCGGTACGGTCGGAATTTGGTTCTTCCGATAGCAGTTGCGTCGTGAGTCACGGGTAGTTGGTGACAGTGGAGTTTGATACTTACCTCGATACGACTCGAGACGCACATGAAGGAAGGCAGCGCCGGGTGTGCCACCGCCTGGATCTGTTGCTGTGACCCTTGTCAAGGCCGGGTTCAACGAAAAGAAGAGGTTGCCGGAGCAAGAAAGCCACCGTCTACAGCCATCGCCATCACCACGCTTTGCATCAGAGTGTTTGCTTGACTTTGCATCAGGGGTAGATCTGACGGGATCTAAGGCTACAACCGCTGCCTGCTGTCAATGCAATTGAGCTGCCAGGCTGAGAGGCACGCTGGAGGAGAGGCATCACTACTCGTGGCGGCGGCGTGAGAGAGGAGGAAAGAAAGGATAGGCATGGAGAGGGGTGATGTCGGTATCGACAATACCATTAACCGACGGTATCGCACGCCTCATGCAGAGAAGAGTCGCGGGGCTTATCGGCTCGGCATAATCGGATGGGGTGGCTCTAAAACCCTGCGATTTCTGTGCCGATACCGTCGGTATTCGGTCGGTATCGGCACGGCACAATCGGCACGGTTTTTTTGCTCACCCCTAGTTTAGCTTATGATAATTTCTACTACTTTCATTGTAAATAACTCCGTATTCCTAATTAAAAGTTAAGCACTAACAATTTTTTATTTTTGTAGAGAAAGCTTACACAATGAAAAGTAAATGAGAAATCTGATGTATACATTTTCGGAGTGGTAACACGGGAAATAATAATTAGGGGTGAGCAAAAAATTCGAAAATTCGAAATCCGTACTGAATCCGAATGAATCCGTACCGAAAAGAGGAAATATGAACTGTTCCGTAACGAAACGGAATGGAATCCAAACTGTTTGATGAGAAATGGAACGGAATGGAGTTTTATTCTAAAAATCCGTGGAGCTCCAAGATCCGAACAAAATAGTGTGAACAGGTAGTGCCAAAAAAAATTGGAAACCTGGAGCCCAACCAAATTTCAAATTCTTTACAATCAAAATTGGAGGGAAAATAAAAGTATGTAATAAACTTGATATTTTTAGCTCTTATTTTATTTTCATAACAAATTACTTAATAATTTTTGCACTTTACTTTTAAATATAAATTATGCCATGATTTAATAAATGTTCTTTTGAGTACCAAATAAGTATATATGGTTATCATATAAAAATTTTAAAATATATATAAAATATTGTACGATTTTTATACAAATGCATTAAATAATTTTTTATAATAATAATGTCATAAAATAATTTTTTAAATTTTATAAATAGAAGTGTATAAGTTGCAAGCGCATGGTTTATTGTTGTTTTGTAAAAAAGGACATGGTTTCAACTGAGCTTATAGAAAATTGCTAACTAGTTAATAGGCACATAAAAATATAATTTAGAATTTAGAGTGTTACAAGAGTACATAAGGTAGTACATAAGGTATGATTACTCGATTACTTATTTATCAAGCTAATAGGTAAAGAAAGTAAAGAAGAAAAAATCCCAAAACTAAGAAACTAAGAGTATAAGATTGGTAATAGTAATATATTATGTGTATTAAAATAATTTTACATAATGACTTACTCTTCTATTATTTGGTGAATATATAATGATTATAAGTTATTCTGAATTCATTATCGAGGAGTCTTTTTTTTATGTATATTTTATTGTTGAATTCTCATATTTCTCTAATTCGGTATGAAATTCATGTATGTTATTTGCATATTTGGTTTAGTTTTTTCATTATTTTTCCAACTATGGTTTTATGAAAATTCCGAAAATCCATAAGATCCGCTCCGAAAGTCCGAAAAATGATGTTCTGTGGAGATCCGAAATCCGTACCGAAATTATGGTCTCTGAGAATTATGGAGCTCCGAAAATTAAAAATAGAATGGAGTACCGTAAGATAAGAACCGAAATATTTGGAGCTCCGTTCCGAAACTGGTATTTGGTACGAAGACTGTACCCTGCTCACCCCTAATAATAATGGGGAAGCATCCTGAAGAATTGATATCATCTCTTTCGTCGCCACCGTCCTCATCATTGCCATCTTCATCATCGTCTCCACCTTTATCTGTGAATCGACCAGCACTACTGATGGAATTGCTAGATCAGCGCATTCCACCACCTAGAAATATAGTTGCAAATGGTTTTGCTTGCATTACAAGAATAGGACTTGCTTGCTTGAATGTCAATCCCATTTCTCGGCCCACAATGAGACAAGTTTCTTTGGAACTCATACCTAGGCGGCCTCCATTAGAGCAACCACTTTCTTCCATTAGATTGGATGATTTATTGCCTTCCATGAAGCCTTTTTCTTTTCTTGTTACCACATGCATGACTGGGATACTCTTCTAATATATAAAAAAAAAAAACTTGATGAGGTTGGAGCTCAGATTCCGTAAAGTCTTTCGTCCGGCTACCATATTATGTGCTTCAACAATAAGATAGGAAGTTGATCAAAGTATTGTTTAGCTTTTGTTGAGAAGACTTCTTTTTTTTTTTTTCTTATTTGGGGATGGTTTTATAGTTTATACAATAATACAACCACAAAATAGGAGAGATATATAAAAAATAAAAGTACAAACTATTGAAGAAAATGAAAGTTCAACGACGATGGAGAGAGAGGATTGGAGAGGAGAAAAGAACCCATGTCTTTATTTATTGATTACCTTCCCTATGGTATTCTGTTGGGTAAAATCTTTTTCAGTATGGTACTCTATTCACTTGCATATTATTATTCTTCTTCCACCTCTTTTGCATCCTTTTGCAATTAAATAATATGATCAGGTTTGTGATAGTTGTGGTATGAAAATTGTATTACTTACAAGGATGACGCGTATACCCTTTTCCAAGCAAAAACACCTAATCATTGGTAGTTAATGCAACTATCCCACCTTACAAGATGACGCGTATACCCTTTTCCTAGCAAAAACACCTAATCATTGGTAGTTAATGCAATTAAGGACAAACATATTGCAAATTAACTTAATAGATGGCAGGCTGAATTTAATTTTTATTGAATGTACTCATAATGAGCAACAACTTACAATATATGTAGTGTAGCTACTAAAATTTACATGTAACGGGAACGAAACAATGTCATCTCCAATGGTGATAGTGTGACCTCCTGATGGCAGAACAGTGTAGGCATTGTAATCTACAATACGCAAACTGTTGCAAAGGTTAAGCACAAACCTAGCATTTTTCGAACCACCAGCCGGAACAAAAACTCTCTGGAAACCATTGACTTGCTTGATATGAGTTGCAAGAATCCCTTGTGGGGGCTTAGAATAAGCAATTACAACCTCACTCCCATCCTTAGAACCTGTGTTTTGAACTTCAACTTCAAACTCAATCTTTTCCTTGCAGTCCAGGTCATCTATTCGGACTGATGGGCATGGAGGATTGTAAGAGTCATTTTCATATTTGATGCCATAGCAGTGTTGAAACTTGTTTAGCTTTATTTGTGTTGATCTCACTGCGGGCTTTAATGTGTAGTTGAATTTGGTGTAGCTGAGGCCGTAGCCAAAAGGAAAAACTGTGGAACCAGTGAAGAATTTGTATGTTCGACCCGGATAGCCTAAGCTGTCTACTGGCCTTAGTGGCATGGATGTCATTGGCAACATGTCAACATAACTAGCTTCATGCCATGTAAGAGGCAGTCTTCCACCTGACGAAAGATATATATCATCAACCCAGGTGACTATTAAAATGCATACTTGGCAAAATAACATCAGGAAAATAACTACTTACCTGGGTTGTATTTGCCAAAGATAACATCAGCAATTGCCGGACCACCTCTCTCTCCCGGGTATCCGACCCACAAGATTGCACCGATTTTAGGATTATTCTTGGCAAAAGAGATGTCTAAGCCACCTGCAGAGAAAAGCACCAGTACAACTGGACCTTTGGCAGCATTGGCCACCTGATTAATGAGTTGAGTCTGGTTACCAGGGAGTAGGAGATCGTCCCTGTCCAAACTCTCAGCTTCAATGGATAAATCTATCCCGGCTGAGATTATGGTGACATCCGCCTTATCTGCTGCTTGTGTTGCTGGGAATATTAAGCTACCATCCTTGCACTCACTTTGTGTCACTGCATCCCACCTGATAGTCCACTTCTCCATATGTGGTTAGGGCATCAAGTGGAGAAATGATTTTGCAAGGCACACCTATAGGTAATGACAATAATGTGAAGATACATGTACATTAATAATGCTAATTTTGTTTTTCAAATTTACCATTAAATTACTACCTGCATAAATTCCAACCATGGCTGCAGTAGCATTGGCATGAGGTCCAATTACAGCCAGGGTCTTGATCTTGTTAGAGTCCAACGGCAAAGCTTCATTGACATTCTTTAGAAGAACAGTTCCCTCCCTCGCTGCTTCTCTGGCTAGTTCGATATTTTCTTCAGAGCACACGTCTTTCTTTCCTAGAGAATTGTATTGAGGGTTTCCATCGAAGAACCCAAGCCTCATTAGCACCACGTATAGGTACTTGAGTGACCTATCTATGTCTTCCTCCCTAATCTTTCCTTGCTGCACAGAGGTTCTAACATACTAGGTGTAATAGTCACCACAGTCCAAATCCAAGCCTGTACGTAAGAACAAAACAAAATCATATCTTTAGTTTTAATGAACAATTAGTTATAGAATTCTTGGCGAAGGATAAGTTCGATGAACGACTCGCCTGCCCTTAGTGTGTGTGCAACTGCATCCTCTTTTGTGTCCCCAAGCCAGTGATGTCCATCAACTAGAACTTCAATAGAATCACAATCGGAAACAATATATCTGGATAAAAGATAAAGAAGGTAAGGCAAATATATTTATACTGTGAACACAAAATTCTTGATGGAATTACCCATGAAGATCCCATTCTCCTCTGATGGTTTGGTTCAAGAGCTTTGGATCGGCACAAGTCGGTATGCCATCAACACGATTGTAGGAACACATAATGCTGCTAACATCACCCTCTTTTACACACATTTCGAAAGGCCTTAGGAATGTCTCAACCATATCTTGCTCTGCTACCTTCATAAATAAATCAAGAAAAATAAATGAAAAGTAACAATGTGGTTATATATTAATATGGTTTGTGAAAAATCAAAGGTAAAATTAGTTAAGAACAGTTACCCTGGCATCAAAGCTATAGCGTTCGACGCCCTTCCAATTGTCAACATCATAAGCAGCATAGTGCTTGCAACAAGAAGACACTTTCAAAGGCCTTGAGTTCAAGTCTGTAGAATTCTCAGTTCCCTCAACATCGTGCAACCCCCTAACATAGTTAGCAGCATACTTGCCAACCACAAATGGATCTTCCCCGGGAGTCTCAATAGCCCTTCCCCATCGAGGATCCCTCACTACATTGATGTTTGGACTCCAATATGTTAATCCTGCCCTTCCAAGGTTGTACATTGCTCTTGCTTCCGTTGAAACAGCCTGATCATCAACATATATAGTATTACTCCAAGTCACTTGCTCTAACATCATAAGGCAGTGACTTGTCACAGAAGGGAAAGGTCTTCATGTCCAATCCCAAGTTAGAGTACCTCTCAGGATCACACACAAATGTGAAATTTGAACCATTAGGGGTGGCATCGTCATGGCCTAATGTGGAGTAAGAATTGGCATCAGCTGAGTTGACTAAGAAAGCAATAGCCAAGTAATAAACAAAGAGGAGAGAGTTGTTGTTCTTGGCCATGGTTGGATTGTTTTGTTTCATGCACTGCGGTTTTAGTGCATAGATAGTTTCATTTATATATGCAATTACCTTCAGCATCACTCTTTTACTGTTGCAGAATTGTTGATTTTGTTTCAGGATCCTCTCAACAGTTTCAGGTTATTGTTAACTTGTAAGCAAGTGAATCAAATTTTACTCATAACAATTGAATTTGAATCTTATTATCCATCGAGATTTTACAGTGCATCTCTCAATCTGATCAAATGCGATTTTGTATTATTTTAGATTCTCTAATATTATTTTTTAAACAGTTTTCAACAACGCAAGGTTGACTAGTCCGGAAAATCTTAATATCGCTTTCTGCATATGAAGAAATTTAAATTGTTGAAGAAAGAAAAGAATGAATCGAAATTATTTTTGACTTTATAATATTCAGTTCCATGCAAAGTGATCATAATAATATATGATAGGATTATATTCTCCAGAGTTAATTTTGCAAAAAATTATCTCCACATCATGTTTTATGACATCAATTAATAATAGAAATTGTTCAGAGTTTGGTTCGGTAACAACTAATATAGAAAGCAATGAACTAACATTTGTTTGACCTAAGTGGTAAAATAAAACCACAGTCCCTTAGCCAAGGTCTTGGGGTTCAATCTTACTTTATGGATGGAAAATGCAATGTTTGGAAGACCTTCCTCGTAATGAGTCTAACAATGTCGATTTTTGATTAATTGGCTCAGTAGATTGGATCGGATACATGATCATTGTTGTCAATACTTGTCCTCTTTTTGTTATATATTAGAATTCGAGCCGACTATAGAGTAATCTCTCCCCGTGACTCTATTCATAAAAGTGAAGCCATTTCTGGTTCAAATGGGTATTACATCTAGCTTTTGTAGCGATTTTGATTAAGGTTGAACTAATTTTGCTTAAAATTAGGTCATTGGCTCATTTTTTTAATAAAGAATGTATATCATATGGTTTTATTCGCCATGATCATAAGCCATCCACTTAAAGTCCAGAGTCTTCACAAATTTAGTGCATGTATGTAGTTAGTAGTTCCATCATTAGATATGAATTTGCTACACAAAATTTATGAGTTTCAACCTGATATTCGCATAAAAAATATCTTGCAAATTCCAAACGTCATATCAACTTACTATAAAAATTTAATAGTAGTTCTGTAACTAATCTATAATCCATCATTCATTTTGTACATTCCCAAATAGAGATTTTGGAAGAAACTTATAATATTATAAACATATTGATGGCAAGAAGGTTGCTCACGCGGATGCTTTAATGGCAAGAAGTAATACCGATCTCGAGGACTGTTGGCAGGGGCGGATATAGGGTGTAGCTTGGTGGTTGGCTCTTTGAATTACACACGTTTGGCCCGGGCTTGAATCCTAGCAACGATTTTATTTAATTCATTTTTTCTATTTTTACACATACAATACAATTCAGTCCCTATTAATGTAAAAAATAGTATATTTTGGCCCCCCAAAAAATTTTTCCTAGATCCGCCCCTGTCTGTTGGGATGCTCCTCCGTATATACTTGATCTTGCAATATCTGATGTTGTATGATTTACAATATCTAATGAAGGTCTACATCATTTATCAAAAAGAACATATTAGGACGCGGATGAAATTATAAGGAAAGCAAACAAGTAAACTATAGTGTTGATTTTCATATGGGTGAATTTCTCAAGAAAAGCAAACAACTTAAACTAAGAGTATTGTTTACTTTGGGCATCTATATTAGCTCATGAATTGAAATTTTTTGTACGCATCTCAATCTTATAAAGTATTATTACTTTGTATTCTCTCATATTTGTTTTAGTTGTAACCTCTATGGAATTAAAATCTGACAAGTAGTTAGTTGATGTTATTATGTAGCATAGAATTGAGCAAGATTTTTTATAATAAGAATTATTTGCATGGGTGTTGTAGGGATTTTGTTAGGATTATGATACAGTTAGTACCCATACTTATAAAGCTTACTACTTATGTCCCATAATCATAAAGACATATTATTTATAGTCCCGTGCTTTAAAGTATGGAGAGATTTTAAAAAAAAAAAAGTATGTAATATTAAAAATAAGATATTTAAGAAATTCTCAAAAATATTAAAGAAATTGTATAAAATATAAAAAAATGATTAAATATTTCAAAATATAAAAATTATTTAAATTGAAACTGTGATAAGAATTTAAAATGATTTATGCAAAGATAAAACTTAAAATAGTCCACATAACTTTAAACCTTCTTTATGGGTGGTTCTTTTTTGCAAAATGATTTTGGGGTGAGAGAGGCTCGAACTCTCGACCTCAAGCTTACTTATAAAGCTTACTACTTAGGATTATGATACAGTTAGTACCCATACTTATAAAGCTTACTACTTATGTCCCATAATCATAAAGACATATTATTTATAGTCCCGTGCTTTAAAGTATGGAGAGATTTAAAAAAAAAAAAAGTATGTAATATTAAAAATAAGATATTTAAGAAATTCTCAAAAATATTAAAGAAATTGTATAAAATATAAAAAATGATTAAATATTTCAAAATATAAAAATTATTTAAATTGAAACTGTGATAAGAATTTAAAATGATTTATGCAAAGATAAAACTTAAAATAGTCCACATAACTTTAAACCTTCTTTATGGGTGGTTCTTTTTTGCAAAATGATTTTGGGGTGAGAGAGGCTCGAACTCTCGACCTCAGGATCACTCTATAAGCTATGAGACCTACGCGCTAGCCAACTGCGCCACCACCCCATGCTGTCACATTTTAAGTTATACTGTACATAACTAATCATTTTTTGTTTTTTGAACGGTCATAACTATTCCTTTTGTGGCTTCCAACTTTTATGACGGTCAAAATTAGGAAAACTTAACATACAAAAATGGGAAAAATTTTGAGTGAAAATAGTTATTTTTCTTTTCATTTATGGAAGCCAACGACAGAATCTTTGCCATAAAAATATAGAAGTGATCATCAAATCCTGCTATTCCTATTCGGAAACGATTAGTGTAAAGTATTTTTTGTGGTGTTTGCTTTCGACTAGAGGTGGCAAAGTGGTTATTTATGGGTATCCATGGTTGACAAATTAATGGTTCACACCTATTTATATCCATTTATCCATTTATAACTCATTAAAAAACTTAAATAGATAACTATATCCATTTTGACTCATTTAATATAATTCATACCCGTCTACCCATTTAATCTTAATATCAATTTTTAAAAATTTGTATTTTAATATATTTAACTTTATAAATATTAATCCAACCTATCTCATATTAACCCAAGACAGCCCATATAAGCCAAATTAAACGTGGATGGAATGGACTTGGTCGGGCATAACCCGGCCCAATTAAGCCTGCAGGGATTGGCCCAATTTGGGCCCAACTTGGTCCATCTAGGACCCAATTAGGCCCATATGAGATGGCTCAATGGGTGGCCCGAATTGGGCCCAATTGGGCCCACCTGAATGGGCCTACTTAGACCCAATTTGGCCCACACAGCTATATTAAATTAGATTATTAATATCTAGATATCTATTACCCAACCCACAAACATCCATGGTTAAATTGGTCAAAATAAGTGTATTTTATCTACTAAGACCCAAATAATTTTACACTTACCCATTTATACCCATCATCTACATCAACCCATTTTGCCACCTCTACTTTCAACATAACGACCATGGCTAATAATAGGGTTAGCTTCTTGGTGGTGGTGATGATGTTAGTATTGATGGCCCTGTCTCCACTAGTATGTTCTGCTACAATGTATAGTATTGGTGATTTTGGTGAGTGGACTCTTGGCATCGATTATAATGATTGGGCTTCTAGTAAGAGCTCCCATGTTGGTGACACTATTGGTATGCTGTTCTCTCCTCATGTAATATATTATCTCATATTTAAACAAGTTAATAATTCCAATAGTTTTATTTTTGTTAATAATGAGAGTTTGGATCTCAGCAATAGTTTTTCCTTTGTGGGTAGTTAGAGAAAGATGAGCTTCCTCCTTCATGGAAGGGCTGGTGGGTCTCCGCTTAGCCTAAACTTTATACGACTTGGTTGAATTACTAAATCAAATGAAAATTTAAATATGCCTCAAATATATTAATAGACTTCTAGTTTCATCCATAATTATTTTGGGATAAAAATTTGAGTTTGGAAACCCCGCAAACTGTATCTTCTTGAGTTAGTATGAATGTTACTCTGAAAGCTTTGAGACTTGATGATTTTTTATGAATTACTTATGATCAATTTTTCCATTAGCATCAAAAAAAATTATGATTCATTGCAGTATTCAGGTTCGACCACAAAGTCGACAACGTGGTGCAAGTGAGCAAGCAGGATTATGAGTCTTGCAATGCAAGTTCACCACTCAACATCTACATCACCGGCCATGACGACATCATCCTCCGGAGTGCAGGAGACTCTTACTTCTTGTCTGGTTTCCCTGGTGAATGCCAAGGAGGACTCAAGGTCCGCATCTCAGTAGAACCATCTTCTCCAACTCCCCCAACAATAATGACTCCTACTCCACCAACAACAATTCCAGGGTTTATTACCTCATTCTCCTTACATTTGCAATCAGCCCTATTGTCCGCCACCAACGAACATCCCGAGGACACATGCCGTTTGACGCCAGTGCACCATCTCCTCTTGCAGCTCGGTTTAGTCTGCTAGCTTTTGTGTTTTCTTCCGCTGTATTGGCTACTCTTTGCTTAGTGTTAAGGGTTTTAGTTTGATTGGAAATAGCTGTGGTGGGTGAGGCAGCACCCAATAGTTTTTAGATTAATCATGCAAATCTTTATAAGAGAAATATAATCTATATATATTTTTCTTGTCATTTCCAGGTGAATCCTTAATTTATGATTGATTGAAATTTTTTATGATTTGTTCAATTTACTTTGAATTAGTCTTCTTTAACTAAATGTTCAATTATAAACTTAATTTGTGATGCATAATTCAATGATTGAAAAATTCTAATGTGTATAATACATAATATTGGTATAAATGTTGCAAAGATAAACTTTTATTATAACAAAAGTAATATATAACTTCAGTCATAGCTACAACTGTATAAAATTAAATTGACAGATCTTCATGAGACCTTTCCACTGTGCAAAAAGTAGGGCTCGCAGCTGCAGATCTTGTGTCCCTAAGACACAGGTATAACAAAACCTTTCAGGCTGATTTGGATTTGGTAGCAGACATAAATTGACAAAGTACTTTGCAAGTCATAAAGCTCTCGTAAGATAAATGTTGGAGATGCGTTTGCCATATTAAAACATCCTTTCCTTACATCTAATTAAATTCTACTTTCCATATTTGTAACCCAAATCTCAAGCCAATTCCACCTGTCCAGGATCATATCCTACTTTCCCACACATATTTATGCATCACACAATATGTTTCCTATATATTATGGCTGTCCCAAACTTGGTTACCAAACTACTATCCAAATTCCAGTTAACTAATTGACTTCAAGAAAACAGTGACTTCTTCCAGAAGATCATCAATGGCTCTCATTTTGTTTGCAGTGTCATGCACAAATGGAATACCATTTTTTTTTAATACGAGTAGATGTTAAATGTGGGACTCGAACTCGAAACCTATACCTTATTGCATTTGCAAGAGTACAAAAGGCATACCATGAGTATATATTGTTCTCATCATAAGGAACCAGTTTTTTTTTTTTTGATGAAAACGATATCTTATTGATGAGAAATATTACATGTGTGGTCAGCTCAGGTCATCAAAGAGATGGCTGAAGCTTACAACTAACAATTTAACTAGGACACAACTATAGTGCGATAACATCCCTAGAAACAAGCAGTAGTTCTATACCAATTTGAAATTGCACCGAGGACCACACCAAGCCGTAATGCTATCCGGATTCAAGAGTAATGCAGAGAGATCATACGGGTAGCTTGGTTGTTTGGCTTTGAACCATAAGAGGGATCTGAACAGCACACAATCCACCATTCCTCCCCACTCCACGTCTTGAGATTGAAAAACCAATTTGTTTCTAGCTAACCACAAACTCCAGATTGTTGAGAAAAAAACTACCATCCAAGGGGCTCTAGCCTTTGTATTCCCAGCCAAACTCATCCATTGCCACACAAAATCCTCAAAGCATCGAGGTATGCACCAACTCACACCCCACCAGCTACATAATTTGCTCCATAAACCCCAAGATAATTGACAGTGTAGCAGCAAATGATCCCTAGACTCGACTTCCTTACCACAAAAAGAACAGAGAGCATTCTCACTTACAATAATATTATTCCTGAGTAAGATCGAACGAACAGCAATACCCTGATGCAAGGCCATCCAAACAAAACACTCTACTTTAAAAGGAACACAATTGAACCAAATCCACGGCTTGCCGCTCGCTGATGAGGATGCGCTGCTAGCATACATATATGCCGACTTCACAGTGTATATCCCATTGGACTCCTCCATCCATCTCCACTTGTCTGGTCTACCCGACCTAAGCACCACATTGGACAGCTTACTGTATAGCAAATCAGCCTCCTCCATCTCCCAAGAAAAAAGCTGCCTTCTCCAAGAAAAATCCCACGTTTGTAGCCCTTCATTATAACAAGAAATATCATCCACAACCACCCCTTGTTTCATGGTTAATGCAAAGTCTAGGGTGAGAATCTTTCAAAATCTCACCATCCAACCACCTATCTAACCAAAATCTGCACCACTTTCCATCCTGAACATCCACATATATCCTGTTGCAAAAACTCACATTCTGCCCTTGACTAATTTCCCCAGCATCAATAATGTTCCTCCAAATAGTGGAAAGCCTCCCACTATTAAATGATGGCCAAGACGATACTGAAGTAGAGGTGCTCCTATATCCATCATTCAAGATTTTTGACCAAAAAGGCACAGCCATCAACTCTTGATTGCAGTTAGCGTGTTTCCACATCCACTTGAATAATAGGCACCGATTTTTTATGAGGATATCCTCAATGCCCATCCCACCATAATCTTTGGGCTTACAGATTTTCTTCCAAGCCACTAAGCACATTTTTCTCTTATCTCCAACCCTACCCCACAAAAAATTTCTCTGTAAACTGACTATCTTTTTAGCCACACCTACTGGTATTTTATACAGAGACATGTAATAAATAGGCAAGTTACATAAGACTGCCCGAATCAAAGTGACCCTTCCTCCCAGTGATAAGAATTTGCTCTTCCAAAGTGCCAATCTGCTTTTAATCCTTTCAATGACTGGATCCCAAGCTTTAATTCTCAGCATATTTCTGCCCAAAGGAAGCCCCAAGTAAGTAATAGGGAGCTGTTCAACCTTACTCAACAACAAACCAGCTAACAAATTACTCCTTTGCGATGGTAGACTGATACCCACCACGCTGCTTTTGTGAAAATTAATGCTTAATCCAGACATGACTTCAAAACAGCGCAGTATTTTTTTTAAGTTAAGCAAGGAGATTTGATCATCAGGGCAGAAGAAAAGAGTATCGTCAGCAAACTGAAAAAGGGACAAAAACTCATTATTGATCCTGAGATCCTGAACCAATCCCACAGACACCGCCTTGTTAACAAGGCATGATAACCCCTCAGCCACTATGTTAAATAAGAAAGGTGATAGGGGATCACCTTGTCTGAGGCCTCTATGCGCAATAAACTCTTCTGTAGGACTCCCATTTAATAGCATTGCCATCTTGGGCCAGCTGACACAACCGCAAATCCATTTCCTCCACAAATCACCAAAACCCATGGCTACCATCAACTCCATCAAAAAATCCCATGACACTGAATCATAGGCTTTCTTAAAGTCTATTTTCCACATTACTGCTTCTCGTTTATCCTTTTTAAACCTATGAATAACTTCTGACGCTGACAACACACAATCCATTATCTGCTTGCCTTCAACATAAGCATACTGGTTGGCACTGATTACATCATTCATAACCACCTTCATTCTCTTGGACAGAACTTTAGCAATTATTTTGTAAATGTTGTGGATTAAGCAGATAGGTCTGTAATCCCCAAAACCCTCAGCATCTAGTCTCTTGGGAATTAAACATAAAAAGCCTGAGTTCACTCCATTAGGTACTCTCCCAGTTCTGTGAAATTCGTTGAGCAAATCCATGAGATCTTCTTTAATCAATTCCCAGGCCCTCTTATAAAATAAGAGATTGAAACCGTCAGGGCCCGGGGCCTTGCTCCCATCACATTCCCAAATAACATTTTTAACTTCCTCCATCACAAATGGCTTTTCCAGAAAGACAGCATGCTCACGAGAGATTTCCTTAACTGGAATGTTCCCCCACCTATATCTTGCATTAGGCATAGATTTATATATCTCAGTAAAATAATCCACGGCTGCAGCCTTAACTTCGTTTGGTTCAGCTAGAAAGGACTCCCCAACTTTGACATGAGGAATAAAATTTCGACGACCTCTGTTGCATGCACTTAGATGGAAAAATCTAGTATTTTTATCCCCACTCCTCAACCAATTAATCCTAGATTTCTGTTGCCATAAGGATTCTTGTTGTCTCTGTCTAGCATGCAAATCCTTCTTCAAAGAAAACAATAGACTTCTCTCCTCTCTATTTAACTCACGACAATCAGTGATCCTATCCAACACTTCAATTTCCTGTTCCAAAACCTTAATGTCCTCACCAATATTCCCAAAAACTTTCTTGTTCCACTCCCTTAATGTTTGCTTGATCATACCCAATTTTTTAATGAACTGAAATTTCCCCTGAATTCGCCTGCAAGAGTCCTTTCACATCTCGCCCAAGACCTCATCAAAATCTTTATGTTCAAGCCAACAATTAAGGAATTTAAATGGTTTACACCCCCAATTCTTCAATTCTTGAGCTAACATAATCGGACAATGATCCGAATTCCCTTTAGGTTCAGCCCATAATTTAATAGATGGAAAAAGGGAGAAATAAATTGGATCACAAAATGCACGATCTATCTTGCTGGCTGCCCTATAATTTCTCCATGTAAAGGTTCTGCCTTGGAGCTCAACTTCACACAGACCTGCTTCATTAATAGAATTCTCAAAAGCCCTCACTCCCCTTCTACATGCCCTTCCACTTATTCTTTCGTTGGCATGGCGCACCTCATTAAAATCACCTATCACAATCCAGGGAATATTGGATGCTCTCGTGATGCCTAGCAGTTCATCCCACAGACGTAATCTTTCTTCAAGATCATTAGGGCCATAAACCCCACAGATTCCCACATTACAATGACCTGCTATCTCGCCTTCCACTGCAATCCGACTCCTACTCGAAGTCTTTCTTGTGACTCTAAGAAAAGCCACATCCCATAACAAAGTTAGCCCTCCAGAATTGCCCTCGGCAGCCACCTCAACAAAATCAAAAGCCCCTCCTTCCCATAAACGGCCATAGTCGCCGTGTTTCAAACCCCCACACTTGGTTTCGCACAGAAAGACAATTTTTGCGCAGACTTTACCCATTAATTCTTTAACACTTCTCCGTTTACCAGTCGAACCAATACCCCTTACATTCCAAGATAAGAAACTGAACATAAATGAGATTAGACAGACACATACTAACCAATATTGAGGAGCCAAATCTATAGGTTGTTTGTAGACTCCTCCCACTCCACTGCCTCTTTATCGATCAACCTCCCCAATTCGGCTTGAAGTTCACCATGAGTACCGGTGCACTGAAGCCCCAACAAGTCACCCACCTCCATGGTCGCCCGAACCTCCGCCACTTTTGAAGAGGCCCCATGCTCATCTTCTCTAACACGGCCATTAACGTTTTGGATATCTCGGTCTTGAATTGATCTTTCACCTGACAGTAAGGATCTCACGCTTCCCCCTGGAATTATTTTTTTCACTTTCTTTTGTTTTCTGCGTTGGTTATTGTATTTGGTCACCGCACTATCCACCAGTTCCTGAAACTGTCTTTTTAAGACATCAATAGACAAGTAAGCACCGACACTATCATCCGATGCTGAATCCTCATCATCTGCATAGGTGCTGGTCTTCTCGTACAGAGGGCCTTCATTAGTGAAACCTGCCTTGAAATTATTCTCCTTCAACTCGCAACCCATTTTATTGTTATTGCAAAACGACCCATTGATGAGTGGGGCAGAAAGCCATGTTTTTCCTTCAAGTGGCCCATTGACTAAGCCAACGCTAGTGATTGGACCAACCAATAAGTCTGATCTATCCCTCATGCTTTTTGACCCACTGCCAGCATACTTATACATATTCAATTCCTGGTCTCCCACGCCCACATGAGTATCAGTGCCCATAACAAAGGCAGCCTTCAAAGCTACCTTATCACTAGGGGAGAGCAAACGGTTGGTTCGGCACATACCGTGCCGATAAGGGATCGGTATGACTTTTTCGACACTCCTTTTTTCCGACCGATGCCGTGCCGCTATGCTCTCTATGCCGATCGGCACTATGCCGATAAGTACCGACCTCGGTTCGGTCAGAATTAGGATCGACCGATAGCAAACACATAAACTGAAAACAGAGATTTTATTTGGATTGAAAAGAGTAACATCATTACCAGACTTGGCATCACCAGGCATCAAAACAATCCCAGACACAATTGTAATGAAATACAATACCAATGTTCAAATCCAAAACAAGATGGACTAAATAATCCAATTACACATTTAATTAACATCTCAATGAGCAATTCTAGAAATAGAAGCTGAGTTGCTCCACCATTGCAGAAGAAGTTGAGTTGAGACGATTCAAATTTGTCATTCCAATTTCCAGCAAAACCTAAAAATTGAACAACAACACAATGAATCACATTAGAAGAAGGAAAGATCAAATAGTCAAATAACCAGGAAAAAACTGAAGTATGAACATACTCACATTCATTTCAGTTCACTTCCATTCCACCAGCATCCAATGTCCAATTTCAAACTTCATGAGAAGGATCTTGAATCAACAAGTCCCTCATTTCTTTCAAATTGCAGTTGACAGTAGACAATAGCATTAGCAATTCATGTAAGACAGTAAACAAAAATTAATGAACAAACACATAAGATGGAGTATAAACTATAAAGTATATTACCTTCCTCGAGTTTCTCCACATTTGCAGCAGTTTCATCAACATTTAATTCGGACTTATATTCTGGAATTTCTTGTCTAATCCAATCTTGTGCACAAATTAGTGCTTGCACAATTTTTGGAGTCAAGGAACTCCTATAGGGTCCAGAACTCTGCCTCTAGTACTGAAAACAGACTCAGATGCAACCGTGGACACGGCACTGCAAGAACATCTCGAGCCATACAGGATAGAACAGGGAACCTAGGAGAGTTTATCTTCCACCACTGAAGAATGTCAAATTTCTTGGATTCTGGCTCAACCTCCTCTGCAAGATATCTTTCCAGCTCAGATTTTGATCCTCCATTTTCCTCAGTCCTCATCTTCTTGTACTCGTTCTTTAAGTCCTCTTTGAACTCCCTCATTCGGCCCCTTGCTGATTCTCTTCCTTCAGCATCAGCTTCTGAATCTGCATTTGATGTTGTTGCAGAAGATGATCCTGCTGAGCTGCTGGAGGATTGTGTGTGTTGATTTGTTCGAGAAGGAGGAAAGACCAGAACTTGATAAGCATTGAACATGGCATTGACTGCAACTTGGACTTTATCCCACATTTTGATACCCGAGGCTTCACCATAAACTTTCTTCAGCGAAAACTGCACAAAGCCAGATTTGTACCTCGGATCCAGAATTGATGCCATGAATGGCACCATGTTGAACTTGTCAATGTCACCCCAGTACTTGTCAAATTTTGACTTCATATTCTGAGCCATGATGCTCATTTCCAAGTCATCATTGTCAATCCAACGCATCAACATTCCAAGAAGAGAAATGATTTCTTCAAAGTATGCATTGCAAGTGACATATTTAGTACCAGAAACAAATGTTGTAAGATCATAAAAATGACCCAAGCAGTTGCATAATCTCCTAGCATTACGCCAATCTTCTGAATTAGGTAAACCTAGCCAATCGTCATCTATTCCTTTTTCAGCTGACTCCATATCCTTCTTAAAGTTATCATCTTCAATCACAAAATTGTCAAATGCAACTTCATACTTACAAGCTGTAAACAACATAAGGAATGTTGAATTCCAGCGAGTAGGAACATCAAGAGACAGCAAGGCTTTGCCTTGATTTCCATCTGCAGGTATACACTCTTTGAATTTCTGCCACCTAGCAGGAGATTGCCTAACATACCTAACAACTCTTCTGATTCTATACACTGACTTCCCTGTGTATCTTAAGCCATCACCCACAATAAGATTCACAATATGTGCTACACACCTCATGTGAATGTATTTACACCCCATTACACTACCTTTCCACTTGCCTACCTTCTTCTGCAAGTTGCTCACAGCAACATCATTAGAGGAGGCATTATCAACAGTTAGTGTAAAAACAGCACCTATTCCCCACTCATTCAAGCACTTCTCAATCCCAGCAGCAATCTTTTCCCCTTTATGACTAGCTATAGGACAAAGATTCAAGACATATTTCCTCAACTTCCACTCATTATCAATGAAGTGTGCAGTGAGGCTCATGTAATTAATCCTTTGGACTGATGTCCATGTGTCTGTTGTCAGACACACTCTTTGACAGTTAGTCTTAATAAAATCCTTAAGACTCTTTTTTTCATCTAGATAATACTGAAGACAGTCCCTAGAAATAGTCCATCTAGAGGGAACCTTAAATCTGGGACATGCAATTGACATAAATTTCCTGAAACCATACCCCTCTACAAACCTAAAAGGTAACTCATCAGCAATTATCATAACAGCCAAAGCTTTCCTACAAGATTCTTGATCAAACCTATATGTAGCTAGACTACTCTTTCCATCCTCATCCTCCCCATGAACCAATTCAGTTTGGCAGTAATCATCAATGCTACGATTTTGAAGGCATTTCTTAAGGTGAGCTAACATACCAGATGTCCCGTTTTTCTTTGGATCAGCCCTGAATTCTTGGCCGCATCTGTTGCATTTGCCAATTCGAACCCCAGTAGGACTCTCAATCTTTTTGAAATATTCCCACACCTTTGATCTCTCCTTCCTTGATATTACAACAGTCTTTGTATCAGCAGATGGGATTTGGGGCTGTTGGGTTGTTTCTTGCTCTCTTGCTGCCATTGATGCACTGCAAAGAAAGAGGAAAACAACAAGCAATTAATTTAGTGAATGCACTTGACACAAACACTAAGACACTAACACAAACAAAACAGTAGGCAAATAAACACAAATAACATAGTACTCACGGTTTACTGAATGCTGCAGCTGGAGGTGGTGGTGGCATCAGCAACCTTGGCTGATCAACATCCATTGCAATCCCTCCTTCAGACTCAGGCGTGACAGCACCATAACCAGATGCTGCAGAACTATCCACAACAGAATGACTGGGCCTAGGGCTGGGAGCATCAACTTCTTCCATCTATCACAACACATGAACACAATGAAAGAAAACCAAGAGAAGAAAGCAAACCCAGAAACATAGAGCAAACCCAGAAAACAAGCAAAGAAACAGAGAGCAAGCAAACCCAAAAAACAGACACAGAAAGCAAACACAAAAATTGAATACGAATTCGTGAATTACAATTGCAATCGAACATAGGAATTGCCGAATTGGGAATTTTAGGGTTTTGAAATTGGAAGACGATTTGGGGATTTCGACGCCTGAACGGTGAATTGAATCAAGTTGGGCTTCACACTGCTTCACTCTCGTCGCCGTCGCTACCGCAACCTCTAAACGGAACCGCTGCCGCAAGCAGCCACAGACGGAGGCGGATTTTGGCTGAGAGAGAGAGAGAGAGAGTATCGAGCAAAAATGAGAGGCTGCTGACTGCTTCAGTGCTTCGATCCTTTTAGGGTTGGGTTTCAATTGGGTTGGTTTTTTTTTTTTAAAAGGTTTGTCGGGCTGGTCTGTGTGTGGTGGGCTATGGTGGCCTGTGTGGAATGTGGGCTTACTGTCGGTACGGCCTATGCCGATAACCGACGATATACCCACATCCTACCGAGTGGACGTCGCGGTGTTAACGGCACGGTTATGTCGGAGGGGGTGGCTCTGAATTGTCCCAAATTTCGAGCCGATACCTTCGGTTTTCGGTCGGTATCGGCTCGGTTCAATCGGTTCGTTAATTATGCTCTCCCCTACTTATCACATGCCATAATACCTGCCTCACACTCGTCACGAAAATCATTCTCTGAACACACATCCTTCGAGCTTGCACCATTAATATGACCAATAAGCAAATGCTCTTTTGTCGCCTTGTTCACCCATGCAGCTTTTCTCTTTTCCATATTTCGAATACTTTCACGAAAATCAAAGGGGTCCTCCGAAGGACATGCCCCATCTTCGGTCTCCATGCTCCGCCGCGACGCTTCTGGCTTCTCCGTGGAACGTTGAGGAATCCGGCGGTTGCCGTTTAAGACACCATGCTCCTCTGTGCAGAAAGGTTGCGTTTCCACCACCATGATATCATGCACCGATTCACCAATTTTCACCTTGAGGGAGCAAGAGATAGGAGTCTTATGTGAGGATAAAACTAATATTCTTGCCATCTCCAAATTACTACTATTCTCCAAACTGTTATGCAGTTTGACAAAAGTGCCAAAACGAGTCGCAATTTGACTGAAGAAGTCTGCACTCCACACATGAAGCGGTACGCCGTAAACATTAAGCCAGCACTGACGATGGGAGGCTCCATCCCCCTTCTCCCACCCCTTTAGTGAATCAAAGTAAGAATCATACCAAGTTTCTTTGTGTTTGAGGCAAGCAGCCATTTCTTCCTTGGATTGGAAAGCAACGAGTGCATAAGATCCTCCAAGATTTTTTATTACAATCTTAGCGTTAGAAATTGTTGCAAATCCATTATAAATCTCCTGGATGGATACGTTCTCCTTCCTCAGTCCAAAAGCACAAGCTGACAGTTTGTTTAAACACTCCTCGGAAGGATTGCATTCGAAGGAGATACCTGCATTATCTTGAGAATCCTTTGCCGTATTACACTTTGATACCACCTGGGCAAAGGAACGATTCGCCTGCACTCTTGTATATACCCTATTGTGGCGAGCATGCCTAGTGCTCTTAATCCCCTCAACAGCCTTTTCATCATTCTTGCGGGGCCAACACGATCTCTCGCCACCTTCGCAATCAGCATACCATTTATGACTTTGGAACTAGTTATCTTCTCCACCATTGACTCAGCTTTTCCTTTGAACTCAAATCTCACGAAACCATACCGGTTACCATTCCTATTCCGTCTCCCAGGAATGAAGACATCCATCACTGAACCCACTCTTGACATTTCTTTATGAATATCCAAAGCTCCCCACCCGTTGGGGATGTTCTCCAAGCATACACTGACTGCATCATGATTCTCCATTGCTCTTTGCACATGCTGTCTGGACCATCCAGAAAAGAAAGATGGTCTGCTCAATACACTACTCCCACTACGGCGACCCTGACTTGCACCACGACCATTTGAAGAGGCCATATACGACTTGAGTGGTTGAATTAAGAAACCAGCTAATTCAAATACTTCCCATGTTGCAGGTATCTCATTTTCATCCATCTCAAGAGCAAATGAAAGCAGTAGCCTCTCCTCGTGTGGAAGGGTTTCGGATTGTGGCCAAGCCATACCTGCAGAAGAAAAGCCATTTGTCTGCCACAAGAATTCCGACTGCGAGGGGATATTTTCCTGTCCACCAGGGCAAGCCTATTGTGTTCAAAGGATATGCAAATGTGTCCTTTCTTCGGCTTGTTTCTCTGATTCTGACTGCGAGGGGATTTTTTCTTGTCCGCCAGGACATGCTCGTTGTGTTAGTCACGTATGCAAATGCAATTTTCATGATGTAATTGGTGTCTTGGATTCAAGAACACTAAACCATGCCTAAAAATACATGTTATAGTACTCCACTGAGAGGGATTAAATCCCGCAGAAATAAAATCTCGTTAGGAATTACGTCTTGTGTTTGATTGATATTTTATGGATTATTACAAATGTAGATACGACTGCCCCATGAAGTTTCATTTGATAATTGAACGAGATGTACGGATTATGTTTGATATTAGAAGAGTATTCCGGTCAACTGCCTAACTATTCTCTCACCATGACTCGACGAGTTGTGGCCATCTAGGAAGCACGGGTACTTCGTTTGGGTGCCGTATCCCGTACCTGGTACGTATCTAGTACTGGTACGCGTGAAAAACGGCAAAAAAACGTCTCTGGGAGTCCCAGAAACGCGAAAACAGGGGAGGTACGTGAGGGGTACGGGTGGGTACGTGTCAGGTACGCTCGAGGTACGGGCCTTCTTGAGGGAGACGTCGAGTAGCTGTTGAAGTTGTCGATGCCGACGACGCCGTCGCCGCGCTTGCGGAGGGCCATGGAGACGTGGGTGCCGACGAAGCCGGCGGTGCCCGTGACGAGGACGGACATGCCGTTGTTGCGGTGGATCTGGGCGGAGGCGAGGACCTGCTTCTCCCACTGGATGCCGCCCCAGGAGGCGGAGAAGTAGCGGCTGCCGGAGTCGACGAAGCTCTGGAAGCTGAGGTAGGAGGCGGTGAGGGCGATGAGGAAGAGGGCCCACAGGAACATGGTGCTGGTGGAGGCGAAGCAGCAGTGGAACTGGCGGTTCATGCTGTTGTGCGACCTCTCGATCTTGAACTTACCTGGCGTTGACGGGAACAGCTCCTCCTCTAGCGACGACATTTCTTGATTGATCTTGCTTCTTGATTTCTTTTTTTTTCTTTTCTTGCCTTTTCTATTTCTTCCTTCTTTTTTAGGGGTAAAGGGTAAATGGGTTTTCTTGAATTGGAGGAAGAGGAGAAGAGAGGGGGTGGATTATTAGAATGGAGAAGGTGAGGCGGGTGATGATTTGGGTGGGTGGTTTAGTTTTAGTAAGTTTTGTGATATGTGTGTGTTACAGATGCAGAGAAAATAATTGGCGATTAATTTTCTTGCACCTGCTAATACAAGGATGGATATATAGGATTATATATGGTGGTTATTGTGATACAACATTATATTTGAGCTAAATTTAGTTTTATAATTTTGAATATATATTTTTTTATTCGCCGTTTTTTAGCCGTACCCGTTTTTGGGTTTTTTGGAAATTGCCGTTTTCCGTACCCGTACCCGTACCCGTTTGAGTACCCGTACCCGTTTGGGTGCTACCTAGGTGGCCATTGTGAGGTGAGACACCAATCAATGGCGGTGGCCTAGGGGTTGAGGATGGCTATGGGTTCCTGAATTTTTAATTTTTCCATATAATTTTTATTATAATTTATATTTGGCCCTTTCTAAATTTTATTTTTTCATGTAAGTCCTTATTATTAGAGAAACAAAAAGTTATATTGCCGTTTTTAAGAAATTGTCTAGCTTCGCCATGGGACCATGATCAGGTAAATTATTTGATTGCTTTAGGATGAATGTGAGTGGGAGGGCGTTATGTTGTAAGTGAATATTTCATAAGAAGAGTTATCATTTTTACTTCCAGTTTCATTAATCTCTACCTCATATTAGAGGTTTTCAGTTTCCTGATGGATTAAATTTGTTAGGATGTTTTCGTATATAATCAACAACACATGTCATGTGTAGTGTTCATATTCTAAAACTTGTAAGGCAACAAACCTAAAAGGTTAGGTGTTGTAATCATACTTCAACTTCTACTAAAAATAAATTCTGAACCCCACTATACCCCTAATAATCTTTCTTTTAAAAATCCAATTTAAACCAAGCTATGCCTCTAAACCCTAATTAATCATATCCTCATCAATTTGTTACATGTTCTAGTGTTCTGTTTTGTTTCCTTTTCATTTATGGATCAGGTAACCCCGTAATTAGAAACTTTAAAACAGTTGCTTAGTTAAAACTTCACCGTCACAATTTTTTTTGGTTACCAAAATCTTTGCGCTTTTGCTGGGCACAGAATCCGCGGACCCTAAACACGAACAAATAAACTGATAGTACTTATTTTCTTCTTCTCCCTTGGTGAAGACGTTGAAAGGAGGAGGAGAAAGTAGTATTTGCATCATATATAGCGAAGCTCATCGCTTGCAAATATTCCCATCAATTATGCATTCAATTGGATTCACAGAAGTGGGAAAAGAAGAAAAAAAAAAAACAGACTCAAATCGGACGGAAGTTGTTTATCAAACCCTGAAAGTCCATGTTGGAGGGAAGAATTAAAATAGATTCAAATCTTGTGTTTGTATGGCCTGTACCAGTAAACGCCTTGGTCCTTGGAATCTTGGTCAGGCTCGGCATAGATGCATTCCTTTGCGGCTCTGTATAACATTTTATGAATAGCAGTTGAATCGATTTGGTAGTAATCACCCAGGATGGGCTTGATGGCTTCGGTGGCCTCGAGAGCATGGTAGTGTGGGATGGTGGAGATGAGATGGTGGCAGATGTGGGTGTTGCTGACATGGTGTAAGACCCTGTTGAGCCAGCCGAAGTCCAAATCGATGGTGGAAAGAGCTCCCCTGAACCATTCCCACTCGGAGTTGTCATAGTGTGGGAGTGTGGGATTGGTGTGGTGCAAGTATGTAATGATGATGAATAGAGCAAATACAACAAGCAGTGGGGCGAGGTAGGTGCAAAAGAACCAGGCAAAGCCATGTGCCTTGGACACGCTATAGAACACATAGAGTGCGGCAAAGATGCCAGCGTCCGAGATGACAACCTGAAGCCTCTCGCGATCGGTGAAGATGGGGCTGTAGGGGTCGTAGTGATTGGCAAAGCGGTCGTGTTTCTGGCTGGAGGCATTGAAGAGAAGATATAGAGGGAAGGCAAGGAAGAGCATGGAGACGATGCGGATGACTCTGCCTACGGGGTTGTTGAGGTGCTTGGAATACCATGGGATTGAGTCCTTGAGCCTTGGGAGGTAGACTTCATCGTGGGATAAGGAGCCGGTGTTGGAGTGATGCCTGCGGTGGCTATATTTCCATGCGAAGAAAGGGGTCATCAGCGCGGAGTGGAGGATTAGGCCTACAGTGTTGTCCACCCACGCGTATTCGCTGAAGGCGCGGTGGCCGCATTCATGGCCTATGACCCAGATACCCGTCATAAATGCTCCCTGGATGAACCAGTAGAGGGGCCAAGCCACATAGTTGAGTGGGGAGGGAAGGATGGGGATGTAAGTCTTGGCAATGTAGAAAAGAGTAGAGCAAACGGAGAGGTCATAAACAAGGTAGGCCAGAGAGCGGACAAGGGAGCGGTGGAAGCAATGGGCAGGAATGGCTTTCTTGAGTGTGGCAAGCGTGAATGGAGGCTTGTCACCGGGCACTCTCTCTCTCTTCTTTTGCTGGCTATCCTTCTTTTCATTTTCATATGCTGTTGTTGAGTGGTCTGAGGAAATTCTTTGGTAGGCTTCCATTGACCTTGCTGTTGCTGCAGCTGCTGCCATCTTACTCTATCTACCTATTAAAATCGAATGGATCACTTGCTTAATGATGCTGGTCTGCTTGGGGGAGTGGAGAGGCCTCTATTTAAAGCATACAAGAACGTCTCCTGTCGCATGTGGAGTTGGAAAGTATTCTTCATTAGTGAGCACACCAATCAGTCAAGTTTATGCATCAGGTTGGTGTAGTCAAGAAAATGATACTATAGTATAGACTACCCAGGCAATTGATTTATGTGAAGAAAAGTACAGGTTGTGGGAGTCAACAAAATGTTGCTAATATATATATTAATTAATAACGAAACGAGTGTGATGGGCTGAAATAACATGTGCTTTCTTCTGAAAAACGTAACTTATACATTTCTATTGGGGGAAGGAACCATCAGGGAATGCACACTTGTTTGTTTCCGCTAAATATAAGGATAGGATAGCATTAGTAGTATTAAAGAAAAACAATTCGCCGCCAGTTCTATTTCTGCACATGTATTTATGTGTTATTGTCAATGAGTGGAATCTTTCTCTGCTAACAAACCAGAACCAACACCCTGGTATTCTTTAATTAATATTACTACTGTTCATTCTTTCGCTCTCTTTCATTCTTTTCTGTTATGAAAAACATGTAAACGTTATTGTACCTACCCCTACCTACCAATCTACAGTAAATAATGTGTTTATTTATAGAGCAAGAATGAAGACGTTAGGTGTAAGATGAACTGCAGCTTATTCCTTCCATTTTCTCCCTTGCAGCTTCTTCCTTCCTCTCCTTTCTTCTTTTTCCAGTGAACTGCTTTAAGCCTTAAATATTTAACACGTTATCAACACGATCGACTGTACCCGAGCAAAGCATGAAAACCTAAAGAAAAAAAAAGGAGGGGTAACAGTGGCGTCACCTTCCTCCTACCCCCTGCTACTGTTCACTCCGAGACGTTCCAAGCCGCTGCTCGTCTCACCACCATCACCATCGTGTTCCCCGTGCCGTCGCAACCTCGACGGAGCTTTCCCCTTCCGCCGCCGCCGCCGCCGGACGTGCCGACAAGAAGAGGAAACCCGACGAGGGATCCGATGACCCGACAAGACTCGTCGGGTTTGCTCTTCCTCCTCACACCACCGAAAGCCGCCAGCTGTCGTCGCCTCGCTGCACCACCCGCGCCGCCCGGCTCAGCCTCCACGCGACGACGACAGTGTAGCCGAGATGTCCTACGTCGCCGACGCAGCACCACCGGTCGCGACGCCTCCATGTCGTGGCCGCCTTCTTCCCCCGCTCGTGCCGCCTCGTCCCAACTGTCACCGCGCTCCTCGCCCGTTCGTCCTCGCAGTTCGTCACGCGCCGCCGCCTGCACCTCACGAGGAGAGCCCGAGGTTGAAGACGACCCTGACCCGGCTACCCGTCTCTGCAATTGGGTTGTGGCCTGGGCCGGGTTGACCCGATGGGTCCCTGGCCTGGTCTTATGACCGAGGCTGGACACGGGCCTTCCTCTGGCCTGGGCTTTGCCCCGGGCTGGTCCTCCTGGGTTGAGTCCTGGGCCGGACGCTTGGGCCTTGCTCTGGCTTGGGCTCTGCACCTGGGCTGGTCCTCGTGGGTTGAGACCTGGGTTGGCCTAGTCTAGAAGTTTTAAAAAATAATAATAATAATAATTCTGAAAAAAAATAAATGATTTTTTGAAACTAATTTTGAAAACAATATTATCAAAGTATATACCGGAATAATAACCGGGTATAAGTATAATACATATTATATATTACTGCTGAAAGATTTATCGAGTAAGCATATTTTGTGTTTTTATTTAAATTACGATTGGGCCATTAAAAGGCCCATTGTATTTAATTTCTCGCTTTAATTTTATTTACATTTTGATTGGGCTCATACAAGGCCCATTGCATAATTTGTAGTCATTCATTTTAATTGGGCTAATTAATAAAAGGCCCATATTTATTTATTTTATTTAAGTCTTTTATTTTATTTAATTTTGGAATTATGTTAACATTAGAAATATTAGATGCCCTTAAAATTTTCGGAAGAAATTTTTCATGGGCATTGAATGCATTTAAATGCAAACAGTCTGTAAGACGCCATAAAAGAGAAAATAAAGCAAAGACTGGATGTCTTACTGCAAAAAGATCCCGCAGATCTTTGAGGAAAATTGAAGAAAGATATGACCACCAAAAGGTGGATATTGTATGTGTAAGTTTCCGTAAGCTATATGACATGCATATACAAAGCACAACAAGCAGCGGAAGCACGGAAACTCAACCAAGAACCAAGTGAAGCATGCATAAACCGTATAACAAAATTTACATACCTTGTTCGGTTGAGGTCTTTCACCCAACTGTAGAACAGAATCAGCTAGAGCCAGACAAAAGCCTCGCCCCTCTACGGTATCCACATGAACCGTGATCAAGGTGTAGTCGTCTCACGATCCAACTTCCGAGCACTCCCGGACTGGGTGCTAGCAGCAGAAAACGGGAGCTTGTATGGTTATGGTGTTTTGTGATGTTTTGGGTTCTTCCTTCTTTCATAAAGAATGAAGAGTATGAGGTGTGTGTGCTAAAGCTCTCAAGAAGTCTGAAGACACTCACAAGCTCAGAAAATTCAGACACACACACGTTCAATCATCAACCCAAATGTGAAGAATAATAATTTTGCCAAAAGCATGTGCATGCCAACTCACAAAGGCATGACAAAATGGCCAACAAGTTTCCACTAACTCTTAGTGGGAATATTCATCACATGGCTGCAATAATGGCTCCACTAATCTGATGCGTAGTGAATCAAACCAACCCAAAACGACCCTGGTCCAACCACGGTCCAACCTGGTCCAACCATGGTCCGACCACGGTTCAACCATCTGCTCGAATCAACGGTTCTATGTGTGTGACCCTGTAGGCACTTGTAACATCCGGTAATAATTGTAAAAACTCATTTTACAATTATATGCAAAGAGCGGCGTCTAGCAACACATCATTGCTACCCGAACGACAAGATCAGTACTGATTCTCTATGCCTCGGAATATGTCATCGTCCCTTCGTCCCATTATCTAGATCAAACACGAGACATGGAATGTGTCAATCTCGTATATGTTTAATCTATGTTTCTTGATCCCCGAGTTAACTGTATAAAACGGATACCCGTGATATCAACATATCACCTAATCCGAGCATGGCCATGCATTTAACAGTTCAACTCTATCAAGAAACCATACGATAATATACCCGTTATATGGGTCGGACTAATCCCCTCTTGATCAATCAAAACCCACTACATACTCGGCATATACCCAATGATTACCCTTATGTCCACCCAGTTACGGATGACTAGGAATAATATCAAAGTACCTGATTCATATGTTGGATACCTTGACGATCTCAGGTCGGAGGACAATTACATCTATAAGAACCACTAATGACATACATATAACATTCCATGTAGGGTTCTTATGTGGGTCGGTCCAGTCCACAAGTTCTCCAACTTGTACCCGTATGTAGAATTCATATCACATATGCAATTCTCAACATACGCTAGTCTTAATTTATTATTACAACCCATCCATAATAATGATCGACTAGGGACATTTAAGAATATATCAAATATATATATATTCTAGGGTTATAAGTATGTGCAAGCGTTTATCTCATAAACGATACTTATTGGAATAACCTTAATGTGTATACATGACTACAAATAATCATCCATGATTGGCTTTTGGGCATATTACACTAACAATCTCCCACTTGCACTAAAGCCAATCATCCATATATCTCATACATGTGGATCTAGCTTGACCATCATGCTTCAGCTGTGTGAGAGGCTCAGTCAAAAGATCTGCTACATAGTTCTCAAACAGAACTTTGTACAGCCACAGTTGTAGAGTCAGCAACTGTTTCTTGCCTGGAACTCTTCCAGCAAACAGCGCCACATCCAAGAAAAACACATAAACTGATTGCGATATAAAATCATCCCTGTCAGTTTGGAAGCAAGCATCTTTGTAACACTTTACAACAAGCCCATTAACGCTTCCGTGAACCAGGAATGCATCCTTAGTGCTTCTCAAGTACTTAAGGATATATAACTGCTGTCCAGTGACTTTCACCGGGATCAGATTGGCATCTGCTCGTGACACTCAGAGCATAAGTGACATTCAGTCGAGTACATAATATGGCATACATGATAGATCCTATTGCCGAAGCACAAGGGATCTTACTCATCCGCTCTCTCTCTCTAATCGTACTAGGACATTGACTCTTTGAGAGAGATATGCCTTGTGACATGGGCAAGAAAACCTTCTTGGAATCTTGCATGCTAAACCTCTTTAGCACCTTGTCAACATATGTACTCTGACTTTGCCCGAAAAGTCTTTTGAATCTATCTCTATAGATCTTTATACCTAACACTTAGGCAGCTTCTCCTAATTCCTTCATTGAGAAATTCTTTCCTAACCAAGTCTTTACAGACTTTAGTGTCGGAATATCATTCTCAATAAGTAGGATGTCGTCGACCTACAACAACAAGAAAACAATAGTGCTCCCACTAACCTTTTGTAAACACATGAATCATCTTTACTTTTAATGAATCCAAATTCTTTGATTACATCATTAAAACAAAGATTCCAACTCTTAGAAGCTTGCTTTAGTCCATAAATGGACCTTTGCAACTTGCATACCATATTGGCATTCTTTGGATCGACAAAACCCTCAGGCTGTGTCATATACACATCCTCTAGAAGATTTCCGTTAAGGAAAGCGGTTTTGACATCCATTTGTCATATCTCATAATCATGGTATGCGACTATAGCCAAAAGAATCCGGATGGATTTAACCATGGCAACCGGTGAGAAAGTTTCATCATAGTCAATACCATGAACTTGCTTGAAACCTTTCGCAACCAATTGCCCTTTAAAGGTAATCACATTACCATCCATGTCGGTCTTTCACAAAGACCCATTTGCACCCTATAGGTTTTACCCTTTCAGGTGGATCAAACAAGGTCCATACCTTGTTTTGATACATGAATTCCATTTCCGAATTCATAGCTTCAAGCCACTTCTTGGAGTAAAGACCCGTAATGGTTAGCTGATAGGAAGTGGGCTCATCCTTACTTATGAGCATCACATCACCGGTATGACTCACGAGAAATCCATATCTCTCGGGCTCATGCCGAATCCTATCCGACCTACGCGGTCCAAGTGTTACAGGAACAGGATTCTCGTCCACAACACTTTGTGGTTCCTGTTCTTGTTCCATCTCAGCCTCTTTATCTCGAACTTCTTCGAGTTCTATTATCCTCCCACTAATTCTTCTAGAAATAGACATTCTTTCTAGAAAAATAGCATTCCGAGCCACAAACACTTTGTGCTCTATGGGATTATAGAAACAATACCCTTTAAGGTA
>JAKUCV010000301.1:10777-62535 GCA_028386065.3 Turnera subulata | reverse complement strand
CAAGGTATAACACTCAACTCTTCTAGGACATTGGCTCAAAATAAGATAAAATTTGCTCATGCATCACATAAACATATTTCAAACATCAAACTGTTTTTCTGTGTCAATAACATCGATGTTATGTTTTAAAACATCGATGTTCTGCCTTCCAACAAATTTCCAAAACAGGCAGTAGGCTAATAACATCGATGTTGGAATCATAAACATCGATGTTCTAGTGACCGTTGCGTTTAAAATTAGTCATAACATCGATGTTCCCATTTGTAACATCGATATTCCATAATGGTCAGTTTTAATTTGTTTTTGCCGAGCCAAAATAACATCGATGTTGCCATCCAAACATCGATGTTCCTCTTCAAAAAATTTTCCAAAAATTGGCAGAAGACTTAGAACATCGATGTTGGATTCCTAAACATCGATGTTCTCATGACCGTTGCATTTAAAAATATCCTTTACATAAGCAAAACATCGATGTTGGATTTCATAACATCGATGTTCTGCAATGGTCAGTTTTAATCATTTTTCACAGAAGCAAAATAACATCGTTGTTGGCTTTGAAACATTGATGTTCTTCAAATTGAGTCTTTTAACTCTTGTTCACAGAAGCAAAATAACATCGATGTTGTGAATTAAAAAATCGATGTTCTTCAATGATCAGTTTTCATCTCTTTTTCACAGAAGCAAAATAACATCGATGTTGGCTTTCAAACATCGATGTTCTTCATATGAAGCTTTAAAGGATTTTTACACAGAATCAAAATAACATCGATGTTGGGTTTAAGAACATCGATGTTTTAGTTACCGTTAGTCCAAAAATTCAAATTTACTGGACAAAACATCGATGTTGAGCCTTTAAACACCGATGTTATGGCCGTTATTGCTGACAACTTTTAGCACCCACTATGTTTTGTTTAAAGCTTTTTCTTGGGTGGATTTCAAACGGCTCCATGACTTTTTAGAGCTACAAATTAAGCATTTTCAGCTTTGATTAATAACCAATCAACTCTTAATATTGAAGCATTCATTTCATACATCAAAATCAATTTTTATTGAGCCAATATCCTATTGAGGATTAGAGAGTTGCCTTTTAGAACTTTACTTGTATACTCATATCTGCTCTTTGAGAGACTTCTTTGTTTGAGTGATTAAATTGTATATTCATACACCTTAAGGGAGGTTAGTTCCCTTGCTGAGATTCATAGGAAGAGGATATATCTTCTTATGTGAGAAGTCTTGAGGTGAGGTATCTTCAAGCAAGAGTATTGAGGTTCATGTGACTTGAACTCTCAGGTTTAGGATTCTTGTGACTAGAATTCCTAGGTTGTAAACGGTTTGTTAAGCACCCGGAAGCATAACGTAGCTAGTGGAATCTTCAAGAGAGTCTCTTGAAGGACTGGATTAGCCACACAAGTAGTGTGTGTGTGAACCAGGATAAATTGCTTGTGTCCTTCATTTGTTTCAATTCCGCACTTATTTCCTGCTTACTTCATTTTAATACGATAAACGCTATTCACCCCCCCTCTAGCGTAGGGCTATTGTCCTAACAGTACTTGCCATACTAATGACTTAATACAGATATAACCAAGGTATAATAATTTATTTCCTAGTCCAAAAATCCGAAAATTCCTCAAGGGTAAAATTGGAATAAAAATTTCGAAAATTTCATAAATTAAATTATGAAAATCCGGGCCGTCACAAGTATGAAATGCCGAAGTGCACACAAGGAGAAATCACCAGATTCAGAACACCAACGAAGAAGAAAAGAGCAAATATGTGCACAAGTAAAATTGTTTTGAAGCAAGAAAAATTTTCAAGAATGGTATAAAATGCCAAGGTGCGCACAAGGAGGAATTGCAAAAATCAATCACCGAAGGTCCTTAAATACAAAGGAGAAATCGTCAAAGCTCCCGAAGTTGATATCGGGGAATCCAAACAAAGACAGAAGAGGAACGAATGTGTGCACAAACAATCATTTTGAAGAAAGAAAGATGATCAACTTATGATTGGATGTCAATCAAAAAGTGCACTTCGAGAATACTTTGGTTTTCTTGGTATAAGCTCGCCCTTCCTAAACTTGATTTTGAACTTTGAATCCCTCACTATCCTCTCTTTGATGAACCTCTACACATAACCCCATTACAACCTTTGATGAAAGACCTATTGATCTTTTTGAGAATGTCTATATACAATAGTGGAGTTTAGGCCTGGAATTTCCCTATGGGGTTTCTTTTAAATTTTTTCTTTTATGACGTCAAATCATACTTGCATGTGGGTTCTATCCTTGTTCGGGTTGTTACTCTAAAATATTTTTTTTTTTGAACTGTAAAGAGAGTCCTCAATTGGGTGTCTTGATCTAAGTCCTTTTCAGTCAGCGATTTGGTGGAGGTTTTCAAAACCTCTAATTTCAAGTATCTTTTCACTACTCATGGGGTCCTTATGGAAGAAGAAAAACATTCATGGTCATCGGGAGTCTTCAGCCTGAAGCTTTTGCATTTTAATGGGATAACTTGCTCTTTGAAAATGTTTAACTTTCACCTTGGCCTGAATAACTTCATATGCTCATGCATCATACTAGGGGCACTTGCATCCAAACGCACTATGTAGATATAAGGTAGCACTTGCATTCAAGAAGCAAACATATCATGTAGAGCTAGGAAGCACTTGCATTCGAGGGGAAAAGAGAGAAGATAAGAAAAGAGAAGAAGAAGAGCGAGAGAAAGACAAAAGGAGAGAGAAGGGATCGAGAGAAGAGAGGAGGAGAGAGAAAAGATAGAGAGAGGAAGAAGACAAACATGTCATGGCACTCACATATAGAAACTAGGGGCATCCCCATACATTCAAAAGACAAGCACATTGTAGACATGCTCATGCATCACATACATGTAGACTAGGAATTCCTTTCTAAGGTAGACTTTGTTGAGAATAGATGATCAATGAAGGTGACAACTGTTAGTGTAATATGCCCAAAAGCCAATCAATGGATGATTGTATATAGTCATGTATATACATTAAGGTTATTCCAATAAATATATTTACGTGATAAACGCTTGCACATATTTATAACCCTAGAATATTTTATATTCTTAAAATGTCCCTAGTCGATTATTATTATGGATGGGTTGTAATAATAAATTAAGACTAGCGTATGTTGAGAATTATATGAGATATGAATTGTACATACGGGTACAAGTTAGAGAACTTGTGGTCTGGACTGACCCAACATAAGAACACTACATGGAACGTTATATGATTGTCATTAGTGGTTCTTATATGTATTGTCCTTAGACCTGAGATCATCAAGGTTCCCAACATGTGAGTCATATACTTTGATATTACTCTTGGCTATTCGTAACTGAGTAGACCTTAGTGTAATCATTGGGTATATGATATAATGTGCAGTGGGTTTTGTATGATCAAGATGGGATTCGTCCAACCCTTATAACGGGTATATTATCAGATGGGCCTCTTGATAGAGTTGAACTGTAAATGCATGGCCATGCTCGGATTATGTAATATGGTGATATCATTAGTATCCGTTTTACACAGTTAACTCGGGTATCAAGAAACTTAGATTAAACATATACGAGATTGACTCATTCCATGTCTCGTGTTTATTCTTGATAATGTGACGAAAGGATAATGACATGTTTCCGAGGCATAATGAATCAGTACTGATCTTGTCGTTTGGGTAACAATGATGTGTTGCTAGACGCCACTCATTGTTTATAATTGTAAATGAGTTTACAATTATTGCCAAACATTACAAGTGCCTACAGGGTCACACACTTATAACTGTTGATTCGAGCTGGTGGTTAAACCATGGTTGGACCGTGGTTTAACTAGGTATTTGAGCTAGTAGTTAGACCATGGTTGGACCATGGTTGGACCGGGTCGTTTGGGTTGGTTCAGTTCAATAGTTACCAGAATTATTGAACCTGAATTATTGTCCCAAAAGCATGGAAGGATGTGTTGTTTTATATATATGTTGATATATATAATTGAGTTAGTGGAGACATGATCATGTAGATGATTGTGACTAAAGTATAGATAATGGAAAACACAATTATGCATGATAAGATGTATGATGATTGGTTGGCCATTTTCTATATTAACTAACATGTAAACATATATGTGATATATGTAAGAGTGTGAAGGATGAGTAGATTATGAGAGCTCAACACACAAACACATTCACAAGAGTTGTGAGAAAACACTCTAGGCTCTCTTGCTCTCGAAAATTCTGCAGCTAGCACTGCGGTTCGAGAGTGCTCGGGTTAGTGATCGTGAGACGGTTGCTAGCAGTCATCAACGGTTTGTGTGGATACCGTGTAGGAGTCGGATTTCTGTCCGGTTCTTGCTGATTCGTATCATCAGTTGAGTGAAAGATCTCATCCAAACCAGGTACGAAATTTTTGTAATTCAGTTTACTCTATTTCACATGGATCCTCCATGAGTTTTGGGTCTTTCCGCTGCAGTTTGTTTATCAAGTTTGCATGCCCGGTTACTTATAACAACATCATAAATCCATCATTTGACGTAAACTTGCATTCCCAAGGGCTCATGACTAGAGGGGCATGACATGCCCGACTTCTTGAAAGACCTCATTTGTAGAATAACGGGCACGCCATGCCCGCACCTGAGATGTAGAACACCTGTAGACTCTAGGGGCACAGCGGTCCTCAGCTTCTATTGTTAATGAATGATGTTGGGCATTCCTGAGAAGATGTAAGGCCTAGTTTTTTATAAAATAAATGTGTCTTGTCTTGGGCATTCAAGGAGATGTAAGCCCCAACTTTTGTTGATGAGTCGAGGTATGAGTTTGGGCATTCTCAATAAAACGAGTTGTAAGGCCCAACCATTTTTGTGAAATGATGCCAAGGGCATGCTACCCCATGATTTGAATTGTATAATTTTCAGGGCAGGCTACCCCATTAGAGTTAATGTCTGATTCTAAGGGCATAGCTGCCAATGTTTTTGGAATGAGTGCACAAAGGGCATAGCTGCCATAGTTTTTTCGAACTTGAATAAGGGACATAGATGCCCTAATTTTGAAAGTTGAAAAAAAGGCATAGTTGTTTGGAATTTTGAACATGAGGGGCATTGTTGCCCTAATTTTCTAATGTTGAGAGAGGGCATAGCTGCCCGCATTTTCGAAGTTGATTACGCCATGGGCATAGCTGCCCGGTTTTTTATTTAAGTTCATCAGGGGTATAGCTGTCTGAGTTTTTTAGACATATGAGGGGCATAGCTGCCCGAATCTTTTGAGTCGATTTTAAGGGCATAGCTGACTAAGTTTTGGAAATGGAAGGGCATAGCTGCCCAAGTTCATGATTGCATGGTGGGCATAGCTGCCCGGATTTCTTTTGGTACATCAGGGGCATAGCTGCCCGAGTTTTTAAGCACAAGGGGCAAAGCTACCCAAGTTTTTGAATTTGCTTGCATGAAAGGCGTAACTGCCTACGCTTAGCTGCCTCTGTCATTGAGAAGGTCATAGTTGTCCCGATTCTCGATTTAAGTACATCAAGGGCATAGCTGCCCAGACTTTTTTTTAACATGAGGGGCATAGCTACCCTAATTATTGAAGTTGAGGAGGGCATAAGTGCCCATATTTTCAAAGTTGATTACACCTTGGGCATTGCTGCCCAGATTATTGAGAGGGGCATAGCTGGCCGGATGTATTTTAAGTAGAGCATATGAAGGGAATAGCTGCCCAAATATTTGAATTTGAAGGGCATAGCTGCCCGAGTTCTTAACTTGGTTGCTTGATGGGCATAGCTGCCCGGTGTTTTTGAATTTAATTGTATGAAGGGCATAGCTGCCTGAGTTTTTACTTTGATCGCATAAAGGGCATAGCTGCCCAAATTTTTAAATTTGAAGGGTATAGCTACCCAAGTTTTCAAAATTTAGTAGATGGGCATAGTTGTCCGAGTTCTTAACTTCGTTGCATGAAGGGCATAGCTGCCCGTGTTTTTAGAATTTGATTGCATGGAGGGCATAACTGCATGATTTGTTAATTTGATCATGTTAAGGGCATAGCTGCCCGATTTCTTCAAGATGATTTCAAACCAAGGGCATAGCTGCCCGAATTTGTGAAGCTAATTATGTCAGGGGCATAACTACCCAAATTTTTGAAGTTAACTACATCGAGGGCATAGCTGCCCGAGTTTCCGAAAATAGTTACACCAGGGGCATTGCTGCCCAATTTTCTTAAGTTAATGGCAAACTGAGAACATAGCTGTCCAAGTTTCTAAAATTGGTCACGTCAAGGGCATAGCTGCCCATATGTTTCGAATTGGTTGCACACAAAGGGCAAAGTTGTCCGACTTTTTATGCATTAGGGTATAGCTGGCACGAGGTTTTAAAATAATCATGCATCATTGGGCATAGCTTCCCGAAGTGTTAAAATTGATCACCTCCTGAGGGCATAGCTGCCCAAAATTTTAAGAAGATTACGCATTTAGGGGTATGGTTGCCCATCATTTTGAATGATTTGGATTGTGTCTTGGTGGCATAGCTGCCCCAGATTTTCAAACCAAGAGCATAGCTGCTCAAAATTCATGGCACACACCACTTGCATCTGTCATTCAAATTTGGTTGTTCCTTTCTTACGTTGTTTCGTCCTTAGTCTCTAAGGACTCATCAACGAGGGGCATCTGTGAAAACCAAATTTGACCCATGTATTTTCTACTAAAATTGGATTTTGAACATGTTGGAACTTAGGATTAATGAGATGATTTGGTCCTAGGAGTAAGGCACGTCAAGAATTTATTTTAGTGGAAATAATATATTTTGGTGATTTGAGCCCTTGTATATTGGAATGCTAGGATTAATGAGACGATTTAATCATAGGATATGTTAAGGACTAAATTGCTAAAATGTATTTTATCTCATTAAATTTGGGCTTGTTATTTATTAAACCCAATTATATTTATTCTTGGGTTGAAGATAAATGTAAGGGTCCAATTTAATAAGAAATGGACTTTTCTTCAGAGTTGCACAGCCCATTAACACCTTGCTTGCAGACAAATTTAGCTCTGATTTTCGTGGAAAATCAGAGTTAAATCATTCCTTAATAGCAAGAATGTTTTTGGTATGATTTTGGCTTAAAAAGAGGAATCAATATGTAATTAATCAATTAGGAGAAGACTGAGAGGAGTAGTAATTATGAAAGCAGAGGATTCTGGGCAGTCTAGGGGTTAATTACGCGGTAGTATCAATTAGGGAGGAATTACGGGAGAATCGGGACCGAAAAAGGAAAGAACGGGTGAGACGCGTAGGCGTGGGCCTGGCCGTTCTTCCACCCATGACCGCCCGACCTGGCTGTCTTCCATAGGATGACCGCCGGCCATGGCGGACATACACAACCAGAAATGCGTTTTTTCCCCAATTTTCGCCCGTAATCTGATTCTACTCGGTTCTGGCCATTACTTTGATCATTAAGTTGGTCCAAGCCCTGAGGCTACCCAGAACACTATAAATAGGACCGCTCTCTCACATTTCAAAGGACACACATTCTGTTACACAAACACTCTTCATAAAGCTATGAAGTTTGGAGAAACTCTATCTCTCCAAGCTTATGAAATAGTTCCATAGGCAAAACTCTGGCAGAATTTCGTGGGTAGCATCATCCATTGAAGCCAGCAAAGGGGAAATTCAAGAAGAACTACAAGAATGAATTGAGGAGTTGGTGGAAATTGTGTGGGAGGCACAACCCAAACCAAGGAGCAAGAGGAGGGCTACAAGAGGTAATCCTATTCCCTTTTTTTCTGACCAATTTTTGTTGAGATGTTGATGTTGATGATGATGTGACTGTTGTGATGCCATATCAAAAACTACATGGGCTTTGAACCCGGTCGCCGGGGTACGTAGGTGGTTTCTAGTGGTGGAAAATCAAGCCCAATCTTCTTCTTCTCCCTTTTCTTTTTAATATTCAGTTATTAAGTGTTTTGGTGGTCACACTTGCACACTTGCACAAGGCATACAAAATACTCTAATTGCAAAAAAATTCGCCCCAACATGGATGGGTGCCTAACACCTTCCCATTCCTCGTATAATAACATACTAGGCAATCACCCATGTTACACACAGGTTTGGGCGCTGGTTGATTTATACCCTGTTACACGGATTTTTGTAGTTAGTACTATATTCACTTTTATGTTTGTTTCTTTTTTTGTTGGGACATTGGCATCAAAATTTGGGATGTTTTTTTTTTTGTTTTTTTAATGTAAAACTTTAGAAGGGATTGTAAAAGGTTTTGGTGGTGGACAACAATGTTTGTGTGCATGTTATTTATAGGCAGAGTCAAAACCTATTTTTTACCCTACGTGGTATGGGTAATAAGTTGTTGTGATTGACGTTAATCTCTCTTATTAATTTGTTTGGTTGTGACGGTTGGGAAGGAGCGTTTCTGTGCTCTCTTTCAAAGCTTGGGTGAAGAATCAATTTATTATGTCTGTCCAAAACGGTTGGGTTTTCAGGAGTCATGATTAAGAGAAAGTGTAGAAGTGATGTTTGGTCTTTATCTAGGGTTCTTAGCAGACCATGTGTAGGTTAATTTACATTTTTGCTTACCATTATTGGTTGGACTTTTTGGGTAAATCAAACGCATTAAAGAGTGTTTCAAATCATGCATTCTGTTGTAAGATTTGGCTGTTTTCAAAATCCATCTGGTAGCACACAAATTTTCATCATTTTCTTGGATTGGTTCGCATGGGGTACATTGGAAATGGACATCTCATTCCTGACATATGGATAATTTCCCCTTTGTTTTGGTTCTTAATTTTCATTTCTGTTGAATTGCAGGTGATTTATATTGTGTCGGTAGTAGAGATAAGATGGAAGATGGCTTAATCCTATCATTACACGGAATGGTTAATTTGAGACTTCCATTATTGTCGTAATCCGGCTGGTTAGTTTAGGCTAGATCAGGGTATCATTGGGTTTAATATTTCATTATGAAAGCCCATGATATGTGACTTGGGCTGAATAATAACGTGTTGAACCCAACTTTTTAAAAATACAAAGTCATTCTTTGTATTCTATTCATTTGGGGTTTTTTTGTAATTGAGATTTCTTTTATTTGGAAATTATCATTTCTAATTGAAATCAAGATTTCGATATAAAATCCCAAGGGATATAGCGGTTTTGAGAAAGGGTATAGGTTGGAATTCGTAAATTTATTTCATTGTCTTTCCTTATGCAATATAGGTCGGGGGCCAAAAAAATATAAACAACAATATCACGGTTATAAGACCTTTTTTTGATCAAATGTTAGGTGGAATTCCTAATCTTTATAGTTTTTTTCCTTTAATTTTATTCCTGGCTTTATTTTCTTTGTAATACTAAGATTTTAGACTTTTAAATGGAATCTACTTGAGTGCTTAATTGTCTCATTAACATAGCAAGTTGTGGTTACTTAAATTGCCAAATGGGTTTTTAAAAAATGTATTGCCTTAAGGGATGTCTAATTATCTTTCACATGGTGATGGGTGAAACTTGAAACAATGATACTACAATATTTTTCATCACATTTTTCCTGGCATCCAAATAAAGAGCATTCCAAGTCCCCTACTAGAGTGCCAACCATCAACGAAACCACATTATTCTTTTTAAATAACAAAGTTTTAACAACAAAAAGATGAGGTAATTGGAATTAACTAAAAACACAGATGTGGAAGACACAAAAATTGATTTAACCACATCCTTTTTATTGTATTATACGTATTGGGCCGTGTAAAAGAATTTAAGTCCAGTTACTGTTTTCTGGTTTGTAACCCAAACGTTTTTTGGACGGGCTTTTTCCTTGTTCCTTGTTGAAGCGCAACTTTTTCTGGGTCCGTTCATTCATTTTGGTCCAATTATACCGGCCACCTTCAATCCTTACCCGATGTGGATTCGACCCTTGTTTTTATGATTTGGCACTTAAAGAGTTTCTTCCACACCTGTGCGCCTTTTTTTCCATTGCCCTGGTGAAATTCGAGTTGTTGTCAGTGGCATTGAAGAGCATGCGTGTTTTGATTCCTTTAGCCGGTGAGGGCGATTCTGTTTGTGTGTTTATATATGCGTCGTTTGTTTGAATTGCCATCACTGGTGGTGAAGAACAGCATGCGTGGTTGTTGGCAACCGTGCCTTCCGATGGATTTTCGACTCTCTCAGCCGATAAGGGCGATTCCGTATATGTGTTCACCTATCCGTCGGCTATCCCAACGGCCTCCATGGATGCCGGTTTCATTTTGCACTGCAGTCGATCTACAACAACGACCATTTCCTTAATCGCGGATCAAGCGTGAGTTTCTATTACATAGTTTTAACACATTGTTTCATGGGTAAAGTTTATTGTGTGCTGTGGTTCCTATTACCTAGTTTTAACACGTTTCTTGGGTAAAGTTTATTGTGTGCTGTGGTTCTCGTAGATTTGAGAGACCAAGCTATGTCAATTAGCAGTGTCGTCAACGGTGTTATTGGCATGATGTGGTTTCAATTTTCCTATGTGCTATCTTTCAACGCATTGTCAGTGTTTGGTAAAATTACTCGACCACAAATACGTTCTTGCAAATTTATCTGATGATCTTTAGTGGTACTACAATTGTTTTCATGACATGTTAGGATTCGAATTCCGAAAAAATGGAAGCAACTTTCAAGGCTTAACAGCAATAAAGATTGCGATAAGAAGCTGACCAAGCAACGGGAGGCATGGTGGAATGGAATTACAAAATTTTGAAGGGGAAACGATTATTGTTATTGAAGGGAAAGAGATTTATAGTTAATGGGTAAGTGCGTCTGTGATTAAACATAAGAAAATAACATAGTAATCACCCATCTCGACCTGCATCATATCTTTCAGTTCTTCGTTATCTCTTGCTTGAGCTTGTTGTTCTGTTCCTATAAAGCCCTGGTGATATTGACTTCCGCCATCCGGAGATCCTGATACTCCTCTGTCACCTTCTCCTAGCTTTGCATCAAACCGTGCTGTTTTTCCACCAGTGCTTTCAACTGGTTGATTTGGGACAACATCTCAACACACAAACCTTTAAGTTTCTGTTTGTGGACTTACTGATGAGTAATTATGTCTCCTAACAGATGTGAGTAATCTGTTGTATTTGGGTTAGCCATATTGTGGTTGCTTTGTATTTTCCAAGGTAGGTACTTGTGTTGTTTGGTTTTCTTTTATTGATTACCTATTTATATTGTTGCAAATTGCCTGTTCGGATGCTAGTAGTAATTGGCTGCTCAATTTCTTGTGTAAATTTGTAGGCAAATTTTACAGTTACAGCAATTGGAACGTCATCTCTTCAAGGACTAAACCCTAAAGCCTTTTCGGCTTTTATTGGCACAGGTAATATATTGTGAAATATTTGGGCCTATATTGTTTAATATAATAAGACATAAGGCCCATTGTATTGGGGTGTGCATTTACTGATTTTTTTCCCCCTTATTCTAATCTGTTTAGTCACGATTAAGGCATTGTAACTTCCTTTATAGCAAGTATACCATACGTTCTCCTTCGTTGTTAGTGGTCCATATATTGCGATATGAATATATTACTTGGGTTGTGCAGAGAATGCTTAATAGTCAACTATTCCAGAATGCTTCTGTCAAATTTTTTACTTAATTTGTTTACCTTGGATTTTTTCCGGAAAAGTGATTTTTTTGGGTCCTTTTTCTCCCTAGTGTGAATCACACATATTTACATATCTTACCGGATCTTGTTATGTTTATGTGATGTGTCTTATTTTTTTTTTGTTTTCTTTCAAATTTTGTTTCCTTTCTTTATTCCTTTCCAGTTTTCTTTTTAGCAAGCAAATCAGTCAATATTCCATCTCATTCTTATGATACTGTTGTCCAATTTTTTATTCGTGTATGGTTGGATGTACTATTACCAAATTTTCTTAAAGTTTTCCTTAACAACGCATACATACGCCGATTTCATACATAGATGTTTCCGACAAAAGTCATTTTATTATAAGTCTTTGAAAATACAGAGATATATCAATATCGAAATACAATGATTTTGCCTACTGATTCTTAATCCCTGCCTCCGCTTTCTTCTTGTCTTCCTCAAGCTTGTCTTCCTCAACTTCTATGACTCTGTGGATTTTGCAAGCCAAAGATTACAGTATTCTTTTGCTATGTTTATCCATGTGTCCACCAACTGATCCTGTCTTTCCACCATTGTCTCCCATTCTCCAATCTGTTCTAACATTCGAAGGCACATGTCTTCCAACATTTCCTTCTTTCTCTTCAGTTGTTCCATCGTAGGTTCATGTGTTGGGGTGTTGGTTTGGGCTTGTTGGTTGGCCATTAGAAGCAATTTGGTAGAGAGTTTTGGGATGTGGGATGTTATGGCTTTGGTTTTGAGTAAGGTATGTGGGCTTCATATTTATAGGCATGAAGCATCTGTTTAGTCTGTTTAGTTTATATTGTATTGACATGGATAACCATTTACCATGAATGTCCTTTAATTTGTTTATTATCTTTAACGGTCTTGACGATTGGGGAATGGCGGTTTTCACACTGTGGTATTATTTGGGTATTTATGTCTTTGTTTTTCAACTTTTGTATGTTACTTTCTTCAAATAATTACTATCTGGTGGCCTAATTCTATTGTGATGGAATTCATAATTTAAAATTGAATTTGACGTACTGTTTTTGGTTAATGATTGTTTTGGGTTTTTGGTTTTGTAGGTTGTCTAATTTCTCCCAATCGGTTAGTCTCCACTATTTCCAAGGAACAGACTAAGCCTCAGTATCAACCCTAGCATATCAGCAATCATATCAACGATTATTAGACTTTTTATTGTATCATTCCCTAGTATAGATCGATTAGTTTATTTGGACATAAGTTATTTTTCAATATTAGTTTAATTAGTCTGGTGTGTTTTGAAAGCTGAGAACAAAATGACAAAACTCAATGTCATATTATTATGTTACTTTCTTTATCAATATTATCAATACTTGGACAGACACACAAAAAAAAAATTAATCTTATAATTACAACGCATAACGTCTGTCCATATATTTATGATCAAATGCACAACTTTATTATGCAATTGTTACACTGTCAAATTATTGTGCTGCATAAAGAGGGCCCTGACTATCGGGGAATTATGTTCTAAAATAATTAAAACCAATTGGATACATACATTTATTTTTTAAAATTTATCCCACTTGAGGATTTTGTATCATATTTCATGCAGTATTAATTGTGTTGTATAAAATTTTAATATCAGTGTATAGTATCTTTTGGGTTTAATATATGTTTGTATATATTATATCTGTTTTTCCATTTTGTTGCCTGTAATACACATATTGGGCCGTCTTAATTCATTTAAGCCCAGTTAGCATTTTCTGGTTTCTAACCTAACCTTTTTTGGGCGAGCTCATTCTTTTTTCCCCTCCTTGAAGCCCAACTTTTTATGGATCTGTTCATTCATCTTGGTCTAATTGTACCGAAAACTTCCAATCCTTACCCAATGTGGATACGACCCCAGCTCTTAGGAAATGGGACTTAGGTGTTTCTTCCATACTTGTGCGCATTTGTTTCCATCGCCCTGGTGAAAATCGAGTTGTTGTCAGTGGCGGTGAACAACAGTTTGCCTGATTGTCGGCAACCGTGCCTCCCGGTCCAGTATTGATTTCCTCAGCCGGTGAGGGCGATTTTGTTTCTGTGTTTACATATGCATCGCTTGTTCCAACGGCCACCATGGATGGCGGTTTCTAAAATCGAATTGTTATCAGTGGTGGTGAAGAACAGCATGGGTGGTTGTTGGCAGCCGAGCCTTCTGATGGAGTTTCGATTTTTTTAATCGCGATTCAAGGATGAGTTTCGATTTTCTTAATCGATTTCACCGATGCTTCCGTCTTCGGTGCCCTCACTGCCCTCCACGTCCTCGTCTTACTCTTCACCGCCTGTTCATCATGACTGAGACTCGACGTGCTTGGTGGCCCGAAAATGGCCCAAGGATGTCTAAAATTTGGTCGATGTAAGCATAGTTTTGATATTCTTCTTCTTTTTGTTTCTGAGTTTGTTTTCTATTCTTTTCTTTTTATATAATCAGGTGGTAATTTTTTATGTCTTCTTCTTGTCGATTGTAGAGTGTGTTTCCGGGGTTGTGGTTGGTGGGCGCCACTGTCGATTCTTATAGGATTCCCGAGTCGCCGGTGAAGGTATTTCTATGAAGTCAGTCTTCTATTTTGTTCCTAGATTTACTTCTTTGTTGCTATGTGCTCTCTTTCAATGCATTGTCAGTGTTTGGTAAAATTACCCAACCAAAAATATGTTGTTGCAAATTTATGTGATGATGTTTAGTGGTACTCTATACGACTGGGATGTTGTTCTGATTGTTTTCATGACATGTTAGGATTCAAATTCAGGGAAAATGGAAGCCACTTTGAAGGCTTAACAGCAATAAAGATTGCGATAAGAAGATGACCGAGGTCGGGGAGAATTAGTGGATTGGAATAACAAAATATTGAAGGGGAAACAATTACTATTATTGAAGGGAAAGAGATTTATAATTAAACGGAAAGCGATTCTGTGATTAGACATAAGAAAATAACATAGTAATCAGCCTTCTCGACCTGTATCATCTCTATCAATTCTTCGTTATCTATTGTTTGAGCTTGTTGTTTTGTTCTTGCTGAGCGCTGGTGATATTAATCTCCGCCATCCAGAGATCCGGATACTCTTTTGTCACCTTCTATCAGCTTTGGATCAAACCGTGCTGTTTTCCACTAGTGCTTTCAACTGGTCGATTTGGGACAACACCTCAACACACAAACTTTTAAGTTTCTGTTTTTGCACTTGCTGATGAGCAATTATGTCTCCTAACATATGTGAGTAATTTGTTGTATTTGGGTTACCCATATTGTGGTTGCTCTGTATTTTCCAGGGTAGGTATTTTCTGTTGTTTGGTTTTCTTTTATTGATAACACATTTATGTAGTTGCAGATTGCTTGTTCGGATGCTAATAGTAATTGGCTGCTCAATTACTTGCCTAAATGTGTAGACAAATTTTTCAGTTACGGCAATTGGAACGTTATCTCTTCTTGGACTAAACCCTAAAACCTCTTTGGCTTCTATCGGCACAGGTAATATTGTGAGAAATATTTGGGTCTTCATCGTTTAATATAATAAGACATAAGGCCCATTTAAATGGGTTGTGTATTTACTGAATATTTTTCCCTTTATTCTAATCTGTTTATCCACGATTAAGGCTTTGTAACATCGTTTATAGAAAGTATACCATAAGTGGTCCACAAATTGGGATATGAATACATTAATGGATTTTGTGAGCAATTCATCCCCACTGTCCAAGGATCTGTTCCTGGATGCTTATTTAAATAATATTGAACACATCAAACTGATAGCAAATCACTGGTAGCAGAAATTGTTTATGCATTTCCAGAAATTATACAATCTGATGAACACAACTGTTTCTACTTTTGCGAAGACAACTTCTGTTTTTTCCTGTTATCGCGTTTTTGTGATGTCGTTTCGTTAACAGTTTCTGTAGCATTCTTCCCATTCCCAGCCAATTGCATATTACGACCAGATCGTTTATTGCCATCCTGGAACAATATTAGTCAAAAGTACGTCATTAACAATCACACATATTTACATGTCTTTCTGGTTCTTGTTATGTTTCTCTATTGTGTATGTTTCTCTGTTGTGTCTAATATTTTTTACCTTTTCTTACAAAAACATTCTGATTTGTACTATTTGTTATCATAGATTGATGGGAATTTAATAGCTATAGCATCCAATTTTTTTTCGTGTATGTTTTCATACCTCAGTGGTTTGGAAGTACAGGAGAGAGATATTATGTCAATTATGGCTGTAGTTACTATTACCAATTTTACTTACAATTGTCCTTAACAACACAAACATAGATGGTGGCATGGGTTAACATTGATTTCATACTTAGATATTTGCAACAAAACTTATTTTATTTTTAGTTTTTGAAAGTACAGAAACATATCAATGTCAAAATACAATGATTTTGTCTACTGGCTGTTAATCTCTGCCTCCGCTTTCTTCTTGTCTTCTTCAAGGTTGTCTTCCTCAACCTCTATGACTTCTTTGGACTTTGCAAGCCAAAGATTACGGTATCAAATTGCTGTGTTTATCCATGTGTCCACCAACCGATCTTGCCTTTCCATCATGGCCTCCCATTCTCCAATCTGCTCTGACATTCGAACGCACATGTCTTCCAACATTTCCTTCTTTCTCTTCAGTTGTTGCATCATAGGTTCATTTGTTGGTGTGTTGTTTTGGCTTTGTTGGCTGGCCATTAGAAGAAATTTGGAAGAGAGTTTTTAGATGTGGGATGCCGTGGCTTTGGTGTTGAGTAAGGTATGTGGGTTTAATATTTATAGGCATAAAGTGTCTATTTAGTTTATGTTGTATTGACATGGGTAATCATTTGTCATGAATGTCCTTTAATTGGTTTATTATGTTCAATAATCATGACGATTTGGGTATGACGGTTTGCACACTCTGGCATTAAATGGGTTTTTATGATATTGGTTTTCAACTTTTGGTGTATCGACGGTTTGGAATATGAATAGTAAGTTACTGTCTACAAATGATTACTGTTATTTATGGGGCTTTATGTGTCGAGTTTATGTGTATTAATAAAATGCTTTCAATTGTGATACAGAGGAATGACATATTTGTTGTCAGGCGTCCAAATGAAATCTATAATATGTTACATTCTGGAGGCTTAATTCGTTTGTGGTGGTACTGATAATTTAAAATTGAATTTGAAACCTGAGTTTTTTTGTGAAAGAACTTACTGATTATGGTTAATGATTGTCTTGAATTTTTTGTTTTTGCAGGTGGTCTCACTTTACCCAAACGGTTAGTCTCTGCTACCTCCAAGGAACAGAAAGACTCAGGAGTTATAGTATTTTTCTGCACTTCACTAACAATCCTAGCATTGTTTCTGCGCAAATCAGAATCTGTCACCTTTGGAAACTCTCTGGTTCTGAAATTAAGCTACCCTTAGGCGTGGAGATGGAAAAGTTTTGGGTGTTGGGCTGTAATGGTCTCTACGGTATTGGTTTCGTGATGTTTATTACATGTTGATCCAATGTTGTTTGAGCCTGTTTCAACTATTATTGGACTGTTTTATCCTATCATTCCTTAGTACAGATCATTTTTTTTATTTGGATATAAGTTATTCTTCATTTTGGGTCTAATGATTCTGGTGTTTTTCGAAAACTGAGCCCTCTTCAATCTCATATTATTATGTCATCTTCTTTATCGATATTATCATTACTTGGTCAGACATGAAGGGAGAACAATGCAAAAAAGGGAAGTGTAACTCTGTTTGTTTCTACTTCCTTTTATCCTTGTTTCTGAAGGACAACTACATTAACTGCAGGAGTGGGCTAACCCCAACCTCCCCCTCAATCCAATTATAATGCAGAGATAAATGTCAATCACATCCTTTTCAATCATCATAACAACAGCTCATAGAATTTGCAATTTATTCATATGTAATATCGTTGCAGTGTGGCATTTTTCAAACTAATACAGCTTTCGAAAGCCAGCCATCAATATTTACTAAATTTACACCAGAAACATCAATCTTTTACACCCTACCATAGCAATGTGAACCATACATTAAAACCAAATGGACACATACATTTTTTTATAAAACAATTTATCCCACTTTTTAATGTAATATCTCTAGGAATACAATGTTTTTCATTACATTTCTTTTAGAGCATTCCTTGTCATCTACTAATATTCATAATCCAGGCCTGTTTGTGACCCGGGATACTGCAACATATCGTTGTCCATGCGTGAATACTTGTCTTGGCAGGTATAAACCAACATTATGTAATGACTGTCCTTGACTTTTGTTTATTGTCATTGCATAGCATATAGCAACTGGGAACTGTTGTCTCTTCAACTTGATTAGCCATTTTGTGTTTAATGTCATTACCATTCTGGGGATGTATACTTCGTTACTGGTAATATCATTTGTCCTTTTTTCTGCCTCAATAAACCATCTGCCCAATTTGGTAACCATTAACCTTGTCCCATTGCACAGTTCCAACGTTGGATTAATGGTCTGAAGAAGCATTATTGGGGCCCCGACTTTTAGTTTCAACACATGGTTTGGTATTTCTGGGCCCTTTATATTGTTTAAAAATTCCATTGGATATAGCAAGTCAAGTTCTTGTATGACATTTGATTGTTTGCAAATGCTGTCGCTACTTAAATAGCACTATTCTTCGCCAGGTATTTTGTTCATGATGTACTCATTCAACTCAGTGACAACATCAATTGTCGGTGTCAAAATCGCTCTCTCACCCAAATATTTTGCATCCTTTTGCTGGTCTATAAAGTTGGTGAAGGTGGAAGTCAATATTGCTTCAAATGCATTGTCTCCCATAGCTAGTAGCATATCTTCTGGTATTTTAATCCAGCCGTCATCACCCTATAAACATTCAGCTCCATTTCCAATATTTGTGACCCATTTTGCAAATTGTTCAATTGCTTCCATTTCATCTCTACTTTGAGTTGTCATCAATCGCATGTTTTCTTTTAGTTGCAATTCTTGTACTTGTTGCCATATGTAGGACCGTTTTATTGAAGAGTTTATTATTTCTTCACGTCGCCCTTTTGGGATAATTGGTAAAATCTGTTAAAGTCTCCACCAAGAGCTGTAGTTATTCCTCCAAACAATCTTTCTTCACTGTTTTGGATTCTGGTACACATTATATCTCTGAGGCTTTTGTCTAGACTTTCGAAACTAAACTTGTTCGCCATTGGTGCTTCATCCAATATAATGAGTGATCTCTTCCTTAGCAAGCCGGCTAATTGAGATCCTTGTTTGATCTCACATGTTCTATCTGCTGGTGGATTTAATGGGATGTGAAATCTAGAATGCGCCGTTCTGCCGCTCGGTAAAAGCAGTGATGCAATACCTGAAGAAGCCACGACAACTACAATTTTCCACTTCGATCTGAGATAATACGTTATTGTCTTCCATAAATATGTCTTCCCAGTTTCTCCATACCCGCTTATGAAAAATGTTTTCCCCATTGTGTTTTCAACTGATTGTATAACTGCATTGAAAGCGGTTGCTTGCCCTGCATTCATCTTCTCATACAACTTTGTGAATTCTTGTTGCATGATTACTGTGTCATAATTCATTTCTTCCAGTAATAATTGGTTGGACAGTTCAGTGCTTGTTTCACGACTTGGCGTCGGGAGAGGGTAATCTTTATTGGTTCTTCCATTTCTCTTCAAAATCACTTCAATTTGTGCCAAGGCTGCATCTCTTAACTGTTCAACTTCTACTTGCATGTTTGGACAACACAAAGTTCTGCGAAGTTGGTATATCAAGTTTTCACTTAACATGTCAGCATGTTTTCCCACAATGTGTTTCCATCAGCTACCTCACAATGCATTAATATGGATGCAAATAATTCCCGTAATTGCATTCCAGTTGCCCATCGGGATGCTTCTTCCAAGCAATTGTCCCATTCTTTGTCATCCCCAAGTAATCCTAATGCGCAACAGGCATCTTGATATGTTGAATAAACGACATTATCAATAGTTCTGATATCCTTGTATGATGTGCACCCTCGAACTACTCTAAGTTACTCCAAGTAACATTCGTAAATAATATTTCTCACCGCTTGCAGGATGGCTATAATAAATCCTCCCAATTGTATTCCCGGATTTACGTCTTCTCCATTAGAGATTTTGCTTGTCCCATATCCATCGTTCCAGAAATTCCGTATATGTTAGCAACCTAGCATCTTCATTCTCCAAATTTGTTTCCATCCATTGGTTAAACATAGTTCTTGTGGCACGAGGTAGTGCAATTAATTCGGTTATGTTGGAATCATCTTTGAAAAACACTGTTTGTTCTTCTTCAATGTGGAAACTTAGTTGTTCGACAGCAGGTACCCTGTAATTTATATCGAATTGGAATACTCTCCAACATGCTTGTGTCGCTGTTATGCACCTGTATAATATTCCATGATTTACATTATGGTTAGATTTGTTGGAAACTTTAAGGGTGATAGTAGCAAATAAATATTTTCATCGAATTTGTAGTACCTGCAATCAAGGTATGTTTTGATTTCATCATTGGATGGTTCCATTCTCCTTCCTTGTTGTGTGTTGCCAGTGTTGCATTGCTCTACTACAACTTTGGCCCGATCGGGCCCCTTATACTTGAATAAATATTTTATGCTCTTTGCGTGATTGCATAACTCAACGTTTATATGTGCCTAGAATTTCATAATGAGATCCCTGTTGTAGGGTACAACAAATTGGTTATCGATCTCAATGCCATTTTGAATAACCGTATTGTTGGTTTTCCCCCTACGGTGTACCGGGAACCCTTGTTCATCAACAGTTGTTTCTTGGTAATATTATTTTGGATAATGTTTGCTGCACCGATGCTCATGCATGCATGATGATTGCTGGTTTAGTACTCCGCATGGGCCGTGAATCATGAAAGTTGCTGACATTTAAGTTCTAACTTTTAATATCCATTTCTTACATTAATGTATCTACTTACAGCTAATTTAAGTTTCACAATTTCATACATTAATGTATATAATTGCATTCAGCTAATGTATATAATTGCATTCACCTTATTACGGTTTCACATTGATTTTTGTAAAAACGTTTCAGGTCCATACCTTAAAACCGCAATTGGAAACTTGCCACATGTAAGCTCCTTAATTGCCAGGTGTCCTCACCAAAATGAGGTCTCTGCTTTAATATAATATATAGATTGGCTTGTTGGATCCAAACCTTCGATATCATTGGCTATTAATTCTGTACCTAAGGAAATCAAATACAGAGATGTTCACTCCTATATTTTACCAAATGGTACTTGGGATGTTGAGAGCCTTCGCGAATATCTTCCGCCAAATGTTATAGGTGCTATTGTCATCTCACCATTACCCAATTCTGCCAATGATGAAGATGTACATATTTGGAAGCACTCTTCTTTTGGAGTGTGTACCACAAGAACTACTTATAATTTACTCACAATGGATCGTGCTTCAAATCATGAAAATATTTGGAAGAATCTTTGGAAGTGGAAGGGTTTTTGGGTTTTTTGGGCCCCCGTGTTTAGTGGTTTGGCCAATTTGGTACCCCGACTTTTTTTTTGGCCGGGCATATACCCCGATATTGCATGGGCAGGCCAAACGTATACCCCTGGTCAGGCACCTGCTGACGTGGAGGCTGCCCGGGTATTTGTGCGTGTTACTGTAGCAAAACGACGTCGTTTTAAGTGAGAAAACGACGTCGTTTCATGCCACGTTGGACACAGGTGGCTTAGTGGGGCCCACTTCACTCAAAGCCAATCCTCTAAAACGACGTCGTTTTGCTACAGTAACACGCGCAAATATCCCGGGCAGCCTCCACGTCAGCAGGTGCCTGACCAGGGGTATACGTTTGGCCTGCCCATGCAATCTCGGGGTATATGCCCGGCCAAAAAAAATGTCGGGGTACCAAATTGGCCAAACCACTAAACATAGGGGCCCAAAAAACCCGAAAACCCGAAATGGAAAGGACTCCCCCGTATCCAAACCTTTTATGGCAAGCAGGACATGATGCTCTCTTAACCAATAGTAATAGAGTTTCAACTCACATGGCCATGGATGAAACCTGCCCAAGATGCCACATATCTCTAGGAACAACAATTCATGCACTTCGTGACTTACCTCATGTTCAAGAGATTTGGCTTTGACTTTTTGGTAATTGCTCACCTTCTCCTTCTTTCTTTGCAGGTGAGGACGTGAAAACTTTGATCCACGAAGGTATCAAGACAGAGAAAGCGTACAATACTTTGTGTCTTTGGAATCTCATATTTGGAACCGCAGCATGGATGATTATGAAGCAACGAAACAATATTATCTTTTACCCAAGAGGAGTACTACCCACTAGATCAGAAGCTGCCCAACAAATTTTTCAATTTGCAGTCACCATATACCGTGAGAACTCACTAAAACCTGCATCGGGAATTGGAGTTCCAACCATCATGAGACACATTGGTTGGTCTCCTCCTATTGATGGTGTAAAGTTCAACGTCAATGGGACTCTCTGTCTTGTGATCGAAAAATCAGGAGATGGAGGTGGCTTCATGATGCTAATGGAAAATGGTTGAAGGGTTTCATACACAACTTTCAAACTTGCTCGTCATTCGTTGTTGAACTTTGGACAATATCTGATGCATTATGCATTGTTTGAGGTTTGGTCTTTACTGCAGTTTCTATTAAAATAGGCTCACTTGATGCTATCCAGCATTTATCTGCCCCTCCTAGTCACCAGATTGAACACTTGCCCCTGAAGGAATGCATTAGAGAAATAATTGGTTGTCCATGGTCTGTCAGCTATCTTCATACATTTTGAGAATCAAATTTTGTTGCAGACAAGTTAGCGAAAAGAGGACTTGCATTATGGAAGAGTTTCATATTTTAGATATACCCCCTGATATTTGTATGACATAATTGCTAGCTAATAGTGTAGGGTCAACTGTCCTGCGCGAGTTTATGATGTAATTTTCTTTAAGGATTCAATACCAAAAAAAAAATTAAGCCCAATTAAATTAACAAATATGGCTTTTATCATAACAAAATATGTGACAATATAGAATTCTATGTTTCAATTTATATGTCAATATAAGAAAATCAGGAGTATAATTTATATTTAATTTAACAATAGGTTTTCAAGTATAAAATCCGATGAAAAAGATTTACATATAAGTTATGTTTTTTTTCAAAATGGTATTGAATAATTTTTTTTACTCCTCACCCATCATAAAAACAATTCTATAACTCATTCAACAGTATATTTTAAGTACACGAGAAAAATTTTTAAATAAATTGTGATATTGGTTTAATATCAATTATATCTATCTCGTCTTTGGGTTAATGGTATATTTGATACCCCAAGTCTTTCAAATTCGTCAATTGTATACCTCGACTTTTTTTTTCCGTCGATTATATACCCGAACTTTTGAATTTGTGTCAATTGTGTACCTCGGGCACGTTTTTGATGACGTGGCATGCTGCTCGCCTATAGTGCTTGTCAATTTGTGTCCTAAATTTTAAATTTAATCATATAAGTCCTTTATAATAATACAATTAAGCCCCCAAAATTTTATTTATATTCAATTAAATCCAATATTTTTACGATTACACTATTATTTAAGTTCTTAGTGTTATATATAATTATTACTTGTTCAATACTTAATGTTATAATTATTGCTTATATATGATAATAATTAGAATTAATCAATAAAAGAAAATAAAAATTTTTAAAATTATATAAATATGCTCCTACAGTAATTTAAAAAAATATATTATTTGTTGTTAATTATGCCAAATTTAATAATTTTTATAAACAATTTAATTTAACAAGACATATTTATTATTTTTATTTGCCTAAGAATAATTTCTGACTTTGCAAGTGCTGCTAGTTGGTGGGAGATGTATTTAATTTTTAAAAATATCATTTCTGACTTTGCAAGTGCTGCTAGTTGGTGGGAGATGTATTTAATTTTTAAAAATATCATTGTGTTACTATTATACATGGTAATTGGGACCCATTTTCGTATTATTTTTAAAATTTTAAATTGCAAAATTTTCAAAATTATTAAAGAAAAACATGTATTTTTTAAAAAAATTTAAAATTATTGAACAATTCTTATCACTAGGTAATATATGTGCATTGAAACACCCGTGCCCCAAATTTTACAAATAAAATACTCAAACAAAGGAAATTACTAGAATACCCCTGAAGCCCAGGACACGAAATCCAATATCAAAACATTATCTGGGAAAGAGAATCTTAATATTCCGAGATGCCAAAAAGAACAAATACAAAACTGGCTTAACAAGCCTCAACTCAACCCGGCATCCCACCGATACATCATCAAATACCAAATCCCGGCAACCTGCCGATAAAATAGTTAAAATCAAAATGACATCTCATCAAAATCTAATGTAGCGGAAGATAAAGATAAAAAAAAGCAAAAGTAAAAATGAGATGCAAGTCTGCCATATGGATCCAACCGGGAGAAGAAGCACAGCTACCTGCTGAGATAACCACGTCCGTACTCTGGAAGGGTAGAAAATGACTGCACGCTAACTAAGAGTCTGAAAAACAACGTTGGAGATTATGTGAGTCGCCTACTTAGTGAGCAGTATAAATCTAATTATGTGGGTGTGCAGAAACAAGTTCGAAAGGAAAGAAAACATACAGCAAACATACAGCAACCAGTACTAACATGCCAAGACACTCAAGCAAACAGTTCATTATTCTCCATCTGTTGTGTGTTAAGTTTTCTTATTATAATTTATTATTTAGGGCCCCCTACTGTGTGCGTCGAGCTCGGTCCCGTCTCATGAGACAACCAGGCATAAGCCCAAATAAACCAGGCACGAAGCCCAAACATATCCATAGAGAGACAGAGAGAGACAGAGAGAAAGAGGGAGGTAGAAAGGGGGAGGTAGAACCGGTCATTACAGACCCATATGCTAATCCGCATATCACATGCTATCCCGCAAGCAACTCAAGGGGTATCACTTCCCGCTCGAACCAACCGGTCATCGGCACACAGTAGCCTATCTTCTACTGTACATTATCTTTATTCACAAGTTATGAGTTTATGTGTGCCAAGAGTTGTGATCTAACAGGGTTGTGTGAATAATCAACTCAAACAAATATCCGGGTCTCCGACCCACAGTACATCTCACAAATCACCCAAAATTACTCCACAAGTTATATTCCATAACAATCCAAAAATCATGCTTATAAGCAAATAATAACACTTAGGCACACAATACGGATCACAACATGTTAGCAAGCAGGGCATGCAACTCAAACAGACCAATCAAACAAGCTCACGCATACAAACATAAAAAGACGTATAAAGTCACCTCAACGACGATTGCCCTGTGGAGCTTTTCCCAAAATAGACCCTTCAGCTCCCGAGGTGTTACCCGTGCCTGGGTACCGGCACACACAACAAATTACAAACAATCACAATAAGTCGTGCATGCTTGATAACTAAAATGCTCAACTAAGTTAAACCCGTCCCTGGCTAGCCAATTACTTAATTTCTAGGTCTAAGCCCGACAAGGTGTTTCTCTCACCTAACTCCGAGTATCGGAACCTAAGGTTTACCGGGCTTAAGCCCAACTAAGTCCATAAGTAGTTCCCGGGGCCTATGGCCCATTCATCATATCCTTAACGGGTTCCCGCCGTAAAACCCATCTAAGTCCAAATTCAATTCCGGGCCAAAGGCCCACTTCCTTAAGTCCATAATTAACCAAGCATAAAATTGGGCTCAAAGCCCGTTACTTAAGTCCAGGGGTTATTCATAAGTTAAATATTAGGTCTGGGCCCGGTTCCCCTAAAACCGTTCTAAGGTCAACCCGAGCCCAAATGTTCCCGGCCTATGGTTCTACCCGTGTCGGTAGGTCCCCGGCTATACACACTCACAGCCCCGCACCCGGTATTCCACTAAATAACTTCAATTTCCGATACACAATTATACTTACATTAATTATTACATGCCATGAATGAGTTCAAATTACACAACATAGTATACCGTCAAATGTCGGAATAAAACCCAAGCCTTCGCCGGAAAATTCCCGAGCCTTGCCGAAAAATTTCCGAGCCTCGCCGGATTCCGGTGAACCTGGCCGGAAATATCTCCACAACAACCAAGAAACAGCCACAACGATTCTGCCATAACCAACCAACATCCAACTAAATCAACCCAACAACACCCATCTAAATCAACGCATACATCCACTAACAAGGGAGGAAAGAAAAGGAACAAACATGTATCGCCGGAATTGCTTACCGGAATGTAAACTCTTGCTGCCAACACTAATCTGAATCCAAGTCCACAATCGGAAACAACTCCAACAAAACAAAAATCTGCCACCATTCAGACATATTCAACTCAAAACACAGCACCCACACAGCCTTCAACGTAATACACATGAACCTGTAAAGAACCCTTACCCGGACAAGTTGTCCAACTCGACTGGAGCAATCGGATTAACAACTCGAACTCGTAGCCCCACTGTCGGAAAAAACCACCAGTAACCACCCCGATTAGCCACCACAACAACACAGTCGACCCCCGCCGTCCACACAGCCAAGCCGCAAACAATCCAACACACAAACCAAATCCCGATTAAAATAAAAAACAACCCGAGCAAACAACTCGTTGCCGGAAAAGAAAAAAAAAGGAAAGAAGGAGTGAGCCAGAGGAGGCGCTTACCAGACGGCGGCGCGAGCTCGAACCACAAACCCGCCACCAGACCTCAAGCGTCTCCTTCCTCGTTGTGGCAGACGGCGGCAGTGGCAAGCAGCGGGGGCCAAGCCAAGGAAGGGAAATAGGAAGAGATGGCGGTGGTGATTTTGTGTGCTCCAGAGAGAACAGAGAAAAAAAAGGAAGGGCACGAATTCGGGAGAGAGGAATAGGGAGAGAGAGAGAGAAGAAGAGGGAGAAGGAAGAAGAAGAGAGGGGTCGGCGGCGGGAGAGAAAGGGAGGAAGAAGAGAAGGAGAAAAAGAAAAGAGAAAAAGAAAAGAAGAAAAGAAGGGTGAACAGGGCGGTCAACCCGCCCTGTTCTCCCGCTTAGGTTTTTTTTTCCCCCTTTCTTTTCCAAAACGACGTAGTTTCAATAGAAACCGCGTTAAACATCGCATTTCACCCCGATCTCAGATCCGTTTCCCACGGGACCCGAACCATGAACAATACCAACTTAAAATTAACATTTCCAAGGAATAATAATTTTATTTCCTCGACTAAAACTCGTAAATACCACAAGGGTAAAATTGGAATAAAAATTCCGAAAATTCCGAAAATCAAATTATGAAAATTCGGGGCGTTACAGTTCTACCCCACTTAAGAAAAATTTCGTCCTCGAAATTACAAGATATGAAACATCAAAACAAATGGGGATACTGCTCCCGCATATGGGACTCAACCTCCCAAGTAGCCTCATTCGGGGAATGACGACTCCACCTAACCCGAACCATCGGAATAACACGACTCCTCAACTGACGCTCCTCCCGAGCCAGAATCTCAACCGGCTCCTCCACATAGGTCAAATCCTCAGAAACCTCCACCTCTGTCGGGGATACAACATGACTAGGATTAGACCGATAACGCCTCAGCATCGAAACATGGAATACATCATGTATGTGCGACAGCTCCTCCGGTAAAGCCAACCTGTAGGCCAGCGGACCAATCCGCTCCATGATCTCATAAGGACCAATATAACGAGGGCTCAACTTGCCCTTCCTCCCAAACCGGATAACACCTCTCCAGGGAGCAACTCGGAGGAAAACTCTGTCGCTTACACTGTACTCCTTCTCCCGACGATGCTTATCGGCAAAACTCTTTTTCCGGTCCTGAGCAGCTCTCATGCACTGCTTAACCACCTCGATCTGATCAACAGTCTCATGGACTAGGTCCGGACCAACCACCTGTCTCAGCCCTTCCTCATCCCAACAAATCGAATTACGACACTTCCGCCCATACAAAGCCTCATATGGCGCCATACCAATACTGGAGTGATACCCGTTGTTATAAGCAAACTCAACCAACGGTAATGTCTCATCCCAAGAACCACTAAAATTGAGCACACAGGCTCTAAGCATATCCTCCAGTGTTTGTATGGTTCTCTCCGACTGCCCATCGGTCTGCGGATGAAATGCAGTACTGAAATTCAGCTTAGTACCCAAAGCTGACTATAAACTCTTCCAGAAGTGGGAAGTAAACCTCGGATCCCTGCCCGACAAAATGGAAAGTGGAACTCCATGTAGACGGACAATACCCGAAACATATAACCTCGCCCGCTTATCCATTGTATCCGTCTGCTGAATCGGTAGGAAATGAGCTGACTTGGTCAACCTGTCAACAATGACCCAGATGGCATCATTTCGACCCCGGGTCCTCGGTAACCCGATCACAAAATCCATAGTGATATGCTCCCACTTCCACTGCGGAATAGTCAAAGATCTCAACTTGCCGGCAGGAGCCTGATGCTCGGCTTTCACCTGCTGACAAGTCATACAACGAGCCACAAACTCTGCCACATCCTTCTTCATTCCGGGCCACCAATAATGACTCTTCAAGTTCTGGTACATTTTGGTGCTACCCGGATCCATAGCATATGGCGCATTATGCGCTTCATCCATAATCCATCTCCTCAAATCATCGACATCCGGAACACATAACCGATCACCGGTCATCAGAGCACCATCCTCCCGGACATAGAAACTAGAACTCTCTCCACTGAGAGCCTTATCCCGCAACTCTGCTAAATGAGGATCACCATACTGTAACTCCATGATCTTATCCCTCAAGGTCGGACGGATGCTCAAACTGGCTAACAACGCCCCAGTAACATCCACCTCTAACTGTGCATCCAACGACCTCAGCTCCACCAAGGAAGGCAAAGAATAAGAAACCGAGTCCTCATCCGCAGAAGCCACTCTCTTCCGGCTCATTGCATCTGCAACAACATTGGCCTTGCCCGGATGGTACTCAATAGTACAATCATAATCCTTAAGAAGCTCAATCCAGCGTCTCTGCCTCATATTAAGCTCCCTTTGGGTCATGATGTACTTCAAAGTCTTGTGGTCCATGAAAATCCGACACTTATCACCGTATAGATGGTGACTTCAGATCTTCAAAGCAAAGATCACAGCAGCTAACTCCAAATCATGGGTCGGATAGTTCCTCTCGTGAGTTCTCAACTGCCTGGAGGCATAAGCAATCACCCGACCCTCCTGCATCAAAACACACCCCAAGCCTAGACCAGAAGCATCATTGAACACCGTGTACTCCACTCCGGGTCTTGGAACAGTCAAAATCGGTGCAGAAGTCAACCGACTCTTCAACTCCTCAAAACTCTTCTGACAACTGTCATCCCAAGCAAAATTATAGTCTTTCCTCAACAGCTTAGTCATGGGACCCGCTATTAAGGAAAAACCCTCAATGAACCTCCGGTAGTAACCAGCATGTCCAAGAAAACTCCGTATCTCAGATACACTCTTCGGTGGCTCCCAATCCATGACTACCTTATTCTTGGCCGGATCCATCTTAATACCCTCACCGGACACAATATGCCAAAGAAATGCGACCTCATCCAACAAAAACTCACACTTGTTGAGCTTGGCATAGAGTTGTTCTTCTCTCAACCTCTGCAAAACCTGTCTCAAGTGGTCCTCATGTTCGGCCTTACTACTCGAGTAGACCAAGATATCATCAATGAACACTACCACAAACCGGTCCAGAAATTCATGGAAGACCTGTTGCATCATACACATGAACACTGCTGGTGCATTCGTCAGCCCAAATGGAACAACCATAAACTCATAATGACCATATCGAGTGCAGAATGCAGTCTTCGGTATGTCCTGCTCTGCAGTCCGAACCTGATTGTAACCAGATCGCAAGTCAATCTTCGAGAATACGGATGCACCCTGCAACTGATCGAACAAGTCATCGATCCTAGGCAAAGGATACTTGTTCTTCACAGTCACCTTGTTCAACTGCCTATAGTCCACACACATCCGCATACTGCCATCCTTCTTCTTCACAAACAAGACCGGGGCACCCCAAGGTGAAATGCTCGGTCTAATGAAACCCTTATCCAACAACTCCTCCAGTTGCTTCTTCAACTCCTGAAGTTCTGCTGGAGCCATTCAGTAGGGTGGTATAGAAATAGGTGCAACTCCCGGTACCAAGTCGACTGTATACTCCACCTCTCGCTCCGGAGGCAACCCAGGTAAATCATCAGGAAATACATCAAGAAACTCCCGAACAATTGGAATATCCTCCACTCCAGGTACTGGTACCGAAGAATCGACCACATGAGCTAGAAATGCATCAAATTCCCCTCGAATCATCCTAAAAGCCTGGATGGCTGAGATACAACACGCCGATAGAGCTCTTCGCTCTCCAACGAACACCAATCTACGCCCCAACAGAGAAGACAAGGACACTTCCCTGGCCCGACAATCAACTTCTGCCTGGTGTCTGGTCAACCAATCCATGCCTAAGATAACATCAAACTCTCCCAAGTCCATGATAGCAAGATCAGAAGGAAAACTCTCACTATCATACTCTATTGATACATCTCTACAAACTCGATCAATAACTACTATATCACCAGTGGGTAAACGGACTCTCAGGGGTCTACTAAGGTTATCATCTCCTATGTTATGAGTAGTCATGAATGCACGTGATACAAAAGAATGTGTTGAACCTGGATCCACTAAAGCATGTGCAAACTGACCAAAAACCATAAAGGTACCTGCTATAACCTCTGGAGCATCAGCAACCTCCTCCCGGGTGATGGCATAAACCCTAGGAGCTGCAGCAGACTGAGTCGCACCCCCGCGGTTCGAAGCTCCAGAACCCCCACGACCTCGACCCTGCTGTCCGCCACCCCTGTTCGGACCATAAGAAACAGCACCACTAGCCACAGAACTCTGTTCCGTATACTGGGAACCACTGCCACCATTATCCTTCATCCACTTATAGCAAGATGACTTCTGGTGTCCCAGCTTATTATAGTACCAGCATGTACCCGAGAATCGTGTCGAGAAACCCCGTCCCTGAGAGCCGGACTGATAGGACCGTCCTCCTGAGGATCTGCTTGGTCCACCCTGATAACTCTGCCCTCAGAACTTCTTCGAACCCTAATAAGAAGAACTCTGTCCAACAGAATAATCTGCACCTCCGGCATCAAAATACTGCCTCTTCTGACCCAAAGCAGAAGACTGCTTCCTCTGCTCGGCCGTCCGAGCCTCCTTCCCGATCAACTGTACCCTCTCAGCATCAAAAGCAGCCTCACAAACTGCCTCCCAAGTCTTGTGCCCTCCACCAGCCACAGCTAACGCCAACTCTGTACGTAAGCCGTTAACAAACCGCCTACACTTGGTCACCTCACCGCGCACAAACTCCCTAGCATTAGATAGAAGGATGCTGAACCGGATCCTGAATACAGACACAGACCCTGCTTCACCTCAAGAAAATGCTTCTTCTGCTCCTCCAGAAAACCAACAGTGAGAAACTCCTTGTAGAATTTCTCCTTGAAGTCCTCCCATGGCATCTCCACAGGCTTCGGTAGGTTGGCCACAAGTTCTTACCACCAAGTCAATGCATACCCTGTGAAATTGTGTACCGCAAATCGAGCCCTCTGCTCAGGTGCACAGGTGAACTTCTCCAGAACATTCTCCACCTAGCGGAACCAATCATCAAACTCCTTGGCATTGCCCTCTTCACCTGAGAATTCCTTCACTGCAGACTTATCCATGTGTTTGTAACCACTCTCCATACCACCTGCTGCAGCAGGTGCTACCGGCTAGGCACCCTGCTGGAACTGTTGGAACTGCGGCCACTGCAGAAAGGTCTGATACTGCTGGAACGCTGGGTCCACAACAGGTGGCACAACATTCTGTCCTCCTCCACCTGCAGCATTATTCTCTGCTGCATTATTATTCCCCTGACCTACGGGAACCTGCATCACCGACACAATGTCAGAGACATGAGTAGCGGCGTCATCCTCAGCATTGTGCTGCCCCTGGTGATCCATATCAACGCCTATATGAATGCAACTGAGTCAAAACACTTTTTAAATCATAAATCCGGAAACAGACTTAAACACAGAATTCACTTTGAAAACAAAGTTTAAAACACTCTTGAAACCAAGGATCTGAAGCCTGCTCCGCTACCAAGCTGAAACACCCGTGTCCCAAATTTTACAAATAAAATACTCAAACAAAGGAAATTACTAAAATATCCCTGAAACCCAGGACACGAAATCCAATATCAAAACATTATCTGGGAAGGAGAATCTTAATATTCCGAGATGTCATAAAGAACAAATACAAAGCCGACTTAACAAGCCTCAAGTTAACCCGGCATCCCGCCGATACATCATCAAATACCAAATCCTGGCAACCCGCCAATAAAATAGTCAAAATCAAAATGACATCTCATCAAAATTTAATGCAGCGGAAGATAAAGATAAAATAAAGCAAAAGTAAAAATGAGATGCAAGTCGGCCCTATGGATCCAACCGGGAGAAGAAGCACAGCTACCTGCTGAGATAACCACGTCCGTACTCTGGAAGGGTAGAAAGTGACTGCACACTACCTAAGAGTCTGAAAAACAACGTTGGCGGTTATGTGAGTCACCTACTTAGTGAGCAGTATATATCTAATTATGTAGGTGTGCAGAAACAAGTTCGAAAGGAAAGAAGAGAAACAAGACAAGTAAGAAAACATACAGCAACCAGTACTAACATACCAAGACACTCAAGCAAACAATTCATTATTCTCCATCTGTTGTGTGTTAAGTTTTCTTATTATAATTTATTATTCAGGGCCCCTTACTGTGTTTGTCGAGCTCGGTCCCGTCTCATGAGACAACTAGGCATGAGCCCAAATAAACCAGGCACGAAGCCCAAACACATCCATAGAGAGAGAGAGAGACAGAGAGAAAGAGGGAGGTAGAAAGGGGGAGGTAGAACCGGTCATTACAGACCCATATGCTAATCCGCATATCACATGCAATCCCGCATGCAACCCGAGGGGTATCACTTCCTGCTCGAACCAACCGGTCATCAGCACACAGTAGCCTATCTTCTACTGTACATTATCTTTATTCACAAGTTATGAGTTTATGTGTGCCAAGAGTTGTGATCTAACAGGGTTGTGTGAATAATCAACTCAAACAAATATCCGGGTCTCCGACCCACAGTACTTCTCACAAATCACCCAAAATCACTCCACAAGTTATATTCCATAACAATCCAAAAATCATGCTTATAAGCAAATAATAACACTTAGGCACACAATACGGATCACAGCATGTTAGCAAACAGGGCATGCAACTCAAACAGACCAATCAAACAAGCTCATGCATACAAACATGAAAAGACGTATAAAGTCACCTCAACGACGATTGCCCTGTGGAGCTTTTCCCAAAACAGATCCTCCAGCTCCCAAAACAAACAATCACAATAAGTCGTGCATGCATGATAACTAAAATGCTCAACTGAGTTAAACCCGTCCCTAGCTAGCCAATTACTTAATTTCCGGGTCTAAGCCCGACAAGGTGTTTCTCTCACCTAACTCTGAGTATCGGGACCTAAGGTTCACCGGGCTTAAGCCCAACTAAGTACATAAGTAGTTCCCCGGGCCTATGGCCCATTCATCATATCCTTAACGGGTTCTCGGCCTAAAACCCATCTAAGTCCAAATTCAATTCCGGGCCTACGGCCCACTTCCTTAAGTCCATAATTAAAAAAGTATAAAATTGGGCTCAAAGCCCGTTACTTAAGTCCATGGGTTATTCATAAGTTAAGTATTGGGTCTGGGCCCGGTTCCCCTAAAACCGTTCTAAGGTCAACCCGAGCACAAATATTCCCGGCCTATGGTTCTACCCGTGTCGGTAAGTCCCCGGCTATACACACTCACAGCCCCGCACCCGGTATTCCACTAAATGACTTCAATTTCCGATACACAATTATACTTACATTAATTATTACATGCCATGAATGAGTTCAAATTACACAACATAGTATACCGTCAAATGCCGGAATAAAACCCGAGCCTCGCCGGAAAATTCCCGAGCCTCGTCGGATTTCGGTGAACCTCGCCGGAAATATCTCCATAACAACCAAGAAACAGCCACAACGATTCTGCCATAACCAATCAACATCCAACTAAATCAACCCAACAACACCCATCTAAATCAACGCATACATCCACTAACAAAGGAGGAAAGAAATGGAACAAACATGTATCGCCGGAATTGCTTACCGGAATGCAAACTCTTGCTGCCAAAACTAATCTGAATCCAAGTCCACAATCGGAAACAACTTGAACAAAACAAAAATCTGCCACCATTCAGACATATTCAACTCAAAACACAGCACCCACACAGCCTTCAACGTAATACACATGAACTTGTAAAGAACCCTTACCCAGACAAGTTGTCCAACTCGACTGCAGTAATCGGATTAACAACTAGAACTCGTAGCCCCACTGCCGGAAAACACCACCAGTAACCACCCCGATTAGCCACCACAACAACACAGTCGACCCCCGCCGTCCACACAGCCGAGCCGCAAACAATCCAACATACAAACCAAATCCCGATTAAAATAAAAAACAACCCGAGCAAACATCTCGTTGCCGGAAAAGAAAAAAAAAAGGAAAGAAGGAGTGAGCCAGAGGAGGCGCTTACCAGACAGCGGCGCGAGCTCGAACCACAAACCCGCCACCAGACGTCAAGCGTCTCCTTCCTCGTTGTGGCGGACGGCGGCAGTGGCAAGCAGCGGGGGCCAAGCCAGGGATGGGAAATAGGAAGAGATGGCGGTGGTGATTTTGTGTGCTCGAGAGAGAACAGAGAACAAAAAGGAAGGGCATGAATTCGGGAGAGAGAGAGAAGAAGAGGGAGGAGGAAGAAGAAGAGAGGGGTCGGCGGCGGGAGAGAAAGAGAGGAAGAAGAGAAGGAGAAAAAGAAAAGAGAAAAAGAAAAGAAGGAGGGGAAGGGGCCTTTAGGGCTTGACCCGCCAGCCCGAACGACGCGTCGTTCGCTTAGGTTTTTTTTTTCCCTTTCTTTTCCAAAACGACGTAGTTTCAATAGAAACCGCGTTAAACATCGCATTTCACCCCGATCTCAAATCCGTTTCCCACGGGACCTGAACCATGAACAATACCAACTTAAATTGACATTTCCAAGGAATAATAATTCTATTTCCTCGACTAAAACTCGTAAATACCACAAGGGTAAAATTGGAATAAAAATTCCGAAAATTCCGAAAATCAAATTATGAAAATTCGGGGCGTTACATGCATTAATTTATAAATAGAACTAGTTATGCATTACAAATTTATTGTAAAAAAATAATTATATGCTTATTATTTCAATAAAAATAATATTATACACTAAGACTAATTTAGTAATGAAAATTGGTATAAGTAATAATTACATATAATACTAATGATTAATTATAAACAATAAAAAAATGTATGAACTAAATTGTATACTAATAAAGGACTTATTTGATTAATTCAAAAACTAGGGGATTAAATTACTAACCAGCATTAACGGGGCAGCATGCCACGTCATCAAAGAGCTGCCCGAGGTATACAATTGACACAAATTCAAAAAGTGTGGGTACATAATTGACGTAAAAAAAAGTTAGGGTAAACAATTGATGAATTTGAACTACTAAGGGTACCAAATAGACTATTAACCCTCTCTTCTTTTATGCGAAATATATCTATGTCATAATAAACTCCCACCATGTTCAGATTTTTTGTCTAACTTAATTTGTCATAAACTAAATGGGTAGATTAATTTCTAAAGTGTTCAACCATCAACCCCATCACCTCCATTCTTTTTGCTTGTTTCCTTCTCTCTCTTGTTTTCTCTTTTCCTTCGTGTGTGTCGCACTTGGGTCCATGAGGCAGAGGAGCCGAGGCTGGCTCAAGGGACGGGTGCAGAGACTTGCGCCATTGTTGCTTGGTATGTCCCTACACTACCTCCTCCTTTCTTTTCCTTTGCCATGTTTCCTCCTCTCTATTGTCCCGCCTACTTCCAATTTGAGTTCGGTTTTAATCGGATTTTTACTATTCATGTGGGTTGATGGACCTGTGATGGTGGATTTTTGCATTGTTGGGTGTTATTGATGTCAAATGTGGACAAGGATTGGTTTGCTCTGTGTTGCTAGTGGTCGGGACGTAGGGGTTGTTCTCAAAGCTTGCGATATTTACTGCTTGGGTCTGGCAGTGCTCGGTACGTTCTTGGGTACTATAATAATGAATTTGATTCCGATGACAAAAGAAAACTATGATAATAATAACAGTTCGGTATTTACAAGTAAACTTGGATATAAACCATGCAGCTGAATACTTATTTGGTGGGAAAGACTAGGTTATACTATAAGTTTTACTTTTGTCTGTTTGTCCACTTATTTATGTTTCCACCAGCTCCTTGAGTTGCCATTTCGTGACCACTTAGGCCCTAGTCTTTGTCTCCCTTAGTTGCCGACATTACTTAATTTGTTTCTATGCGTGATAATATGCCAATTGACTAAATCTTGACACCTGGGCATCGTTCTCGTATATATAGATATATATATATTTGATAATATAAGCTATTATCACATAGGCCATATAGTTAACACTATATTTGGCTTCCGACTTTCAGGTCATGGTTTGTACTCTTGGTTTTTCGTTTAACTTGAATAAATTGGGTCTCTAATGGTTTTCAGTCTTCTAACGGGTTTCATAAACTAAATGGGTAGATTAATTTCTAAAATGGTTCCAGGATTTATAATGAGCTTTATTAAACCCTTGCTTTAATTGGTAAATTATGATCCTTGAGCTTTTGGTCTGGTTCAAAATAATTGGTCAATAGTCAAGTTGAGTTTTATGGAAAATTGGTGGGGTTTATCTCTATAGTTCCTTTAGTTTTCCTATGTCATGTTGAGGTTCATAAACAATGAATTTATATAACGAAGTACACAGCATGTCTGCATCCTTTATCTTTCCAATGAATATTGAAGTGGTACACATGACTATGTTGTTTAGGCAATGGATGTACTTAAGGAGTAGCCGGATAGAGCGCTATCTTCTAAGATGTTCTAATGATCCAGATGAGGACTTGTAAACTTCAGTATGCTGTTACTGCCTGCGGTATTCAAGCTATTGTCCTGTTGGTTGATGTGATAACTTGCTTGGCTGTAGACTGTGTTGTTTGCCATCATATTTATTGATATGTTGTTGATGAACTATGATGAGCTCTATGTGATGTCTTGGTGGCTTGTTATATGCTTTGACATATGCTGGTGCACGGTGTTGTTAGGCCTCGGGCCTTATTGTGATGAATATGATATTGGTGCATAATGTCGGTACAGGTTAGTACCACATTTAATGACTCAAGTAAAACTTGATGTAGATCACTATACTAATCGTTGCTAAGCAATGCTGCTAGTCTACCTGGTGACCTGTGCGGGATTTCGTTTTGTTAGAGGGTATGTCGTGCGGTAAATGCGGGCTGCCCTGTGTGCATGTGCAGTATTGCCGGCTTTGTGGATACTGTGATTGTATCGGACCGAGTCCCGGGTGGGATGATCAGCATGAATAGTAGCGGGGACCCATTGACTTAATAAAACGGATAATTAATTGGATGTTGGTCAGTCACCTTGGTTTTGTGTTTGTTGCCTTTTCTGTTGAGTTTGGTGTATTTGCAGTTGATTTGTTTTTGTATACTGCGGTTTATTTGTTTGCGGTGAGACAGCGGTTGGTCTCACCCCCTCACAATTTTTACATAGGTTAACTGATCGATGATCAGGAGTGCGTAACAGCAGGTGGCGATGTTTTCCTCCTCGGGTCGGATCCATAGAGTACATTGTACACATGTTATCAAATGTGTTTGTCTTCCGCTGCATTCTCGATTATTACATAATGTATTGAATGATATGTTGCATAATTAAATGATGATTATCTTGTTTACGTCGTATCCCGGGAGGAAGGACAATTTGGTCATTTCACATATTATAAATTATTTAATTGGATATTTTGGGATACGAGCGTTTCAGTTGGTAGCGGAGCAGGCTGTAGATCCTTGGGGATGTTCTGATATGTTTTGTGATCTTTCGTGCATATGTCTTTTCCTTTTTAAGTCGTTTGTTGCATTTGTCATATGCATTCATATAGTGAGTCTTGCTATGGATCCGATGGAGGGCACGCACCTGCTGAGGATCAGAGCAACCCCGTATTGTCGATGAAATGATATGTTTGCCTTTACAGCTTAGGCTGTAGTAAAGTTTGTTTTGTGGAATATCCACTGCTTTGTCAAAGTCGGTGTAGACACTTGACTTTTTGTTTGTGGTTCTTTTCTGTATGGAACTAGCCATTGCAATTAAGAACCATCGATTTATTTTTGGATGTTACATCTATCAAGAGATGATTTGATGTGATACTTGTGGATATGATTCTTGTAAACTTGGTGATCATGTTAATTATGGTCTGATTATCTCAGCTCGAGGATTTGAATTTATTCGTGAATTATAATTTGGTTTTAATCCTGTTCGGAGTTCGAGATGATAACTTCATGTATTGATTGAGGTTTATCTAATGGCATATTTGGGGAAATGTCTTTCAATGATGCTTGAGGTATTTAACTTGGTTGAGATTTGAGGTATTGATGGTGATTGTGATAAAAAGGTTTTGGTCATGAATCTTTGTTGAGGTTATAGTTCATGTGCTGGATGAGGATGTCGATAGTATGTTCATATTGAGGTTTGAGTTTTTTAGGTGATCACAGATATTGTGAATCAGTTACTAGTTAGTTGATTTTGTGATGAGATATACAATAACGTTTTAAGTTCTTCATTAAAGAAACTTCGATGTTCATGTTAAGTGTGGCTTGGGCGATAGATTTATGAGTATGAGTTGTGCAAGGACGAATGGGTCCTGAGGAATCCAAGGCGTAGAATTTATAATTTTGATATTTCAGTAATGATTGGGTTCTCGTTCTGAGGGGATTAAAGCCTTTTTTCATCCTTGTGTTAGACCATAAAGTTGAAAGTCATCCTTGTATTGGTTTTGGTCTGTTTTCATCCCTCTAAATAAGCCAGAAAGGCGAATACAAAGATGAAAATAAGACAAACTTAACAAATAGAGGGATGAAAACAAGCCAAAATCTAATAGAGGGATGACTTCCAACTTTGAAGTCTAATACAAGGATGAAAAAACACTTTATTCCTGTTCTAAGGTATGTTTCGGGAATTATACATTTTTTGTCAAAAATTGGTGTGAGAGAAGGAAATACTTTGAGGTTTGGAACATGAAATGGATTATGGTTTTGGGTTTAGAGATACTCAAAATGAGAGTGATGATCTTGTTACCTAGGTAATAATTTTTGGTTCTTTTATTTGAGGATATGCTTAATGGATTAGAACATTGGATTTATTTGGTTGAGTGATGAAAAATGAAATTATTTATGGATTCTGGTATCAATGTTAATAATGATTGGATAAAACTCTTGGGTTAGTGCTTTTGATCTTATGCACTTTTGAACATGTTTGACTAAAGTCGATGATTGACTTGGTATAACAGAGTTCTTACTTGGAAATCTGGCGATGGACATGATGGTTCTTCTTGGTAGTTTCGGCCAACGGTACTTTGATACCGGATGATTAAGCACTTGGTTACTTGGCTTATTATGTAAATTTCGAGGACGAAATTTTGTTCAGTGGGGTAGAACTGTAACGCCCTGATTTTTCGTTTAATTAATATTTATGGAATTGTAACGCCCCGATTTTTCGTTTAATTAATATTTACGGAATTTTAAAATTTTTAGAATTTAATTTCCAATTTTACCCTCGAAGAATTTTTGGATTTTTGGTCAAGGAAATTATTTATTTTCCTTGGGAATATTATATTTTAACTTGGTGTTATTCCTTTTCAGGTTTCACTGGGATTATTTTTTTCGTCGTAAGAAATTTATTTCAGGCATTATTCAACTTTATCCAATATGTAAGTAAATTATTCTTCTAGGTTGTATAAACCTGAGTTTTGGTATAAATCACAATGTTGGGTTTAGTTTTGTTTAAAACTACGTAGTTTTTGGTTGTACGAAAACATAAATCACACAATATGTTAAGTTTTTACCATGGGTTGACTAGAGGAGGGACCGTGGATGGAGTGTCGTCGTTTTGAATCAAAACGATGTCGTTTTTTTGGTTCCGATGTAAACCCTAACCTAGAGCATGAGTATATATTCATTTTTTTCCCTCTCTCTCTCCTCTTATTTTTTTTTTCTTTCCCGACCCGGTCGCGGCTTCATATTCCGCTCTCTCCCTCATCCATCTCTCTTCCTCTCACTCTTGTTTTTCTCACCTCCCTTAGAACCTGCAATCGCTAAAATCATGCCGCCACAAGCCACCGTGGTTGCCGCCTCCTTTCTCTCAATTTTCGTTTCCCTTTTGTGTTTGGCGGTCACGCGAGAGAGGCCTGGCTTTGGTGAGGGTGGTTGATCTCTGTCCAAACCATATGAACGGTAATGACTCGATTTATCTCCACTAAGTTTACGTTGTAGTGGGGTTGCCATTTTAATTGGAAGTCTCATGGCCTGGTTTTATAGTATTTTTGTTGGACGGACTCGGTGACAATTGAGTTCCCCGATACATAATCTTATAATCATGACAAGTGAAGCATATTGTGTGCCTTGACATTGTAGTGATAAATTCTTTTTGGATCTTATAGGTAGTTTATTTAAAATTTCAGTTTAGTAAACCTTTGTTTTTACGTTTACGGTTTCGGAGAAGATTTTCACACTAATGATGGTTAACTAATCTGTAACATTTTACTACTTGATTTGATTCTAAATTAAATACGTAGGATCTTATTCTTAAAAAAGGGGGTTCTAGTGCTGGACAACATGACTAGGAAGTCATTTTCAAGTCTTGGTGAATCAATTAAAGAGGTTTAATGAAAGAGATGCAACCATGTTTCTTATCTCAGGTCACTGGCCGTAAGTACAAGTAGCCAAATTTAAAAAAATGATAAATGCTACAAATCTTATTTCTTGAGGGCATGAATTGATTATTTAACTATAGGAATATGCATTTAAGTACTTGTCTATGTTTGCTAGATGAACATGTGGAGCAAGGGTTAATACTTGTATATTTAAAACAAGATTTAACATCACTTTTGTGGGGATTGGTATCAACTTCGGCTTAGTGCGCCCCACATGAGTTTGTATTGTTTCTGAAATTCATTTTCATCAAATCATCATGTGTAGGTGCAGTGTTTACACTAAAATATTGACATTTTCTAGTAACTAGTTCACTCTAAATGTGAGATGGAAGTAATTGTGACTTCTTTTGACTTGTTTCATTGCGAGATTAATAACTCAAAAGAATTTTTACCGGTCTAATAGTTTTGCCATGAGGTTTGGCGCTATGAAACCTTGGCTTCTAAGCATTTAGTTTTAAATGGATTTTCAAGTTATCAACATTGTTGTTCACAAAATTGAATATTTTGGGTTGGGTTTTAATCCTTTATATACCCACGTGAGGTTAAAGGTTGTTAACGGTAAAGTAAGTTAGCTAGTGCATAGCATGCATGCATCTTATTGCCTTATAGATTTTCACATATGTGGTTGTACTTGGGTTGTAGTTATAGGAACCCGGTAATGTTGAGGTAGGAGATGGCTTTTCTTCCAAGAAGTTTCTAATGATCCAGGTGAGGACTCATAAACCTTGGTATGCCGTTACTGCCCACGATATTCGGGTTAACGGTCTTGGTGAATAATCAGGTAACCGTATAATTATGTGTACTGAAGTGTTGAGATGCTTGCCATGTTATGACCTACGTGTTTACGTGCTGGTGTGTTTTTGATGCCGCTTGTTGTTGGCTTGGTTGTGTATCACCTGTTATACAGCTTTTTGCTGCTTGTTTGCATTTTTATGTTCTTGGTGAACACATGATGGTTGTGCTATGATGTGGTATCTATGATGTTTGTCATCATGTTTTGAGTACATGAGAAGTACTGTTAGAAAAGAACCTACAACTACTTTATTCATAATACACTAACAACTTACTGAGTTGGTAAATTATAAGATAAGTAATTTCAACTGTGGGGCTATTGACTGGTAGCACCGAGCGGGAGAGAGGGTACCCCTCGGGAGTTGTGTTGGATAAAAAAAAAAGAGATTATAGAGACGGTGCCTTGGGGATTAGACGGATGCGCCCCTTGGATAGTTTAGTTACTGAGAGCATCCCTCAGGGAGGTGCCGCCTTGGGGAAGGTGGGTGTACCCCTTGGTTATTTATACCTGGTCATGGTATGTACTGAGTGCACCCCTCAGAGAGCCGTTAGCCACTTGAGGTCTTTTAGTGGTTAGTTTTTATTTCGGAACTTACCCCTTCCGATGTGCTAGTATTTTGGGTTTGACCAAGTGCAGACGGTTTGTGAATGCTCTACGCCACACCATGGGGGCACCTGTGGCTAGTGGGAGGCACAAGACATGGGATGCAGTTTGTGAGGCTGTAGTTGACACAGAGAGGATCCCTTTGGCTGCACAGCAAGCTCGAGCAGCTAGGCAGAAGAAGCGGGATTCTTCTTTTCTGAACAGTGGTAGTCAGCCGAAGAGGCAGTATATAGCTTCTAGTGGTGGCTACTCGGATGGTTCTTCTTTCCGTGGGTCTAAGAAGAACTGGGGAGGTGGCTACTGAGGCGGATCAGGTAGATCTTCGGGTGGCCAGTCGCATCAGGATATATTCCGTGGTCAGGGTCTTTCAGAGCGGCCATAACTTAAGTGTTGGGGTTGTGGGCAGTCTGGGCATATTAAGCCCAATTGTCCAGAGAGGACTGGTGGTGGATCTCAGTACATGGTTTAGAGTTTTGTAGCTTCGGGCTCAGGCAGGGGCAATGGTTACAGAGGTCCTGGTCGTGGTAATGGATCTGGGGGCAGAGGTGGAGCGACGCAGGCGGCTACACCTCGGGTCTATGCCATCACCATAGAGGAGGCTACTGATGCTTCAGTGGTCATTGCAGGTATATTAAATTTTGGACACTTAACGGTAAATCTCCAGATGTAGTAATGCGATTAAATTCTATACACGGCATGTACTTTTATTTCCGAAATGGGTTATGTACTAAATTGAGTATAGAAGAAACTGAGAGTGGTGAGTGAGTAGCTCGAGGACGGTTTGTCCGATGCGTGTAGAACCTCTAGGGCGGTAATTCGGGCTCGAGTAAAACCTTTAGACGGGAGTAAGACAAATCCGGCATTGGCCCAGTAATAAAATGATATGACCCATTATAACTCCTGGATTTATTATAAGTGGACTCAAAGCCCAAGGACATCTAAGGTTTATAATGGACTTAATGGCATGGACTATAGGCCCGAGATTGTTGTGATTTAAGTATTGGATTGGTGGTATGGGCTTCAAGCCCGGGATTAATCTTGGACTTAGTGGGCTTTAAGCCTGTGAACCTTAGGCCCGTGACTTAGAGATATAGTTTTGGTGAGTGGAAGTAGTTTAGTCGGGTTGGATTTAACTCACGGTTGCATTGCACGAGCTTGCATGTTTTTGTTAGTTCTGTTGTGTGATAGTGGTGTCCATGTGTTTAGGCACAAGGCATAACTCGAGTGTAGCAGAATCTAGTGGTGGACAGGCAGAGCGCCATCATAACTGAGGTGACTCTATAAGACTTATATACTTGTATGCGAATACTTGTTGGTATGGTTAGATAGTACTACTTGTTGAGTATGCTGCATGCTATTGACTGTGTTGTGTACCTGTTGCTTATATGTTGGAATATTATGTATGATGTTTATGAGCTGTATTGCCATGTTAAACTCTGAGCTGTTATTGCCATGTGGTGGTATGTGCCGTTTTGCTATAACATGTATATTGTGAGCCTGAGGCTCTCTTTAAAGAAAACTCTGTATTGGTACACAACCTGTTTATAACTTTGAAGAGCACTTAAACAAACTTCATAATTTGTATCATAATGTACCTGGATAACAAACATTCTACTGTGGGGCTGTTGACCGGTAGCACCGAGTGGGAGAGTGGGTGCCCTTCGGGATTTGTGTTGGATAAAAACAGAGAGTCTTAGAGACGGTGCTTTGGGGATTAGACCGATGCGTCCCTTGGTTAGTTTAGTACCTGATATTGGTATGCACTGAGAGCATCCCTCAGAGAGGCGTCGCCATGGGGAAGGTGGGTGTACCCCTTGGTTAATTTATACCTGATAATGGTATGTACTGAGAGCACCCCTTAGAGAGCCGTCGGCCACTTGAGGTGTTTCAGTGGTTAGTATTGTTTCGGATCTTACCCCTTCCGATGTGATTATATTTTGGGTTGAGCCCTGGACTGATCAGTCGCTACCGCGCCCGACGCACACAGTAGAGGGCCCTTAATAATAAAAGTAATAAAGAATATAAACAAATAAATCAAATAACTCTTACGTGTGCGGTATTTGACACATGTTGATCGTATGTGTATACTTGTGCTCGTGGACTTACTCACCCTACGAGCCTGTCTTCGTGTGCCTGTATATTTGTCTTATATTGTACATTGAGCAGGCGACTCATATAAATCGCAACCGTGGTTTTACAGATCCATAGTTGCTTGCTGATAGTTTTCTTCCACATCTAGTTTCGGACTTCTTCCTCTCAACAGGTAGCCGTGTTTTCTTCCTAGCGGATCCATAGTTTGACACTACATATGATTACACTTGTCATTGACTATTTCTTTATTTCCACTGCTTAATTACTTTCGGGATGTGGATTTGATTTACTTTGGATTTGGTCATTGTTATTCTTGTTGATTTGCCTGTGGTTATTTTGGCTGGTTGAGCCTGTCTATATTTTGAACATTTTACATCCCAATGTTTATTTCTTGTTGGATATTATTATTTTGGGATTTTGATATATTATTACACATAGAGTTTTGGCATCCCTGGACTAAAAGGCGTTTTGGTCATTTCGCATTTATTTATGTTTTGTATAATTGTTTCTGGGATGCGGTCGTTTCAATCATTCTCATAACTACATATATTTTTAATAATTTAGAAAACTAAAATTGATTATTATATAAAGAAATAAGTTTACCGACCATTTACTATAAATAGATCAAATAAAAATTAAATGTAGAATTTTTTATTTTCTCCCTCAGTTAGTAAACATGTGATTTCACAGAGTGGATCAAATAAAAATTAATCAAATGATTAAAAATATATTGTTTAAGCTTTTTCTTTTCTATCTTGACTTGTGAAAAGCAAAATGAAATTGCGTTGATTAACCTTTTATTAGTTTTTCTCCTGTGTCGTTAGTATCTCGCTAAAACCGCTTAGGAGATACTCAAGGATTTGTAATTGGGGGTTGTTTACAGAAAAGGTAGGGATTTGATTGAGTTTTGTGTTTATTGGGTTTGTTTATTGGTGATATCGTGTAGGATAGGGATTTGACAAAGATATGCAAATTGGTACCGAGCTAATTTCTCTCTCTCTCCCTTTTTTTATTTTTTTTCTTCTTCTCCTCTCGTTAAGTGTGTGTGGTTGAGAAGTAACCTGAAGGTCCCCATCAACATGACGTGTCCACTAAAACGTCCCAACTTCTATTTACCCAATACACAATATTTACCGAACAACAGTGCCGACACGTGGCACAAACAACATATACAACAGGAAATTCGGCCCAATGGCCCAACAATAATATCAAACACCCGACCTCGAGTAACAATAATAGCACAGCGGAAGCAATTTTTAATAATCACAGCAAAAGCATGAATCGACTCGATGCAAAACTATGGATCCAGATCTGTCGGAGGAGATGCCGCAGCTTGCCATGATGCATACCTGCACAAAGAACAACGTAGCCTGCCGATGGGGTAGGTGAGGGCTGAGATTCTCCATAATCTCACCGACACATAACCCATGATGAACAACATAGCATATACTTAACAGTCAAGAGCACTTCAATACAACATACGAGTAGTGAACACAACACATAACAAATACAGTCACAAAGAACAATGCAAACTATGCAAATATCCACTCATCGACTATGCAATGCACTGACCACCCAACACCTCGCAAACTGTACAATACTCTAGTGCCCGACCAGGACACCACAACTCTACTACATATTGGGTAACCGACCCAGTCTTAATAGACTATACAACACATACTCTAGTCCTGACAGACTATACTCAACAGAGGTTCCTCATCGTGTGATAACATACCGTTACTGTGCTTGCCGATCATCTAACCTGGTACCAAACCAAAAGAATCTCAAAATCACGTGAGCCTCGCTCACCAGGTAGCCGGAAACCTACACGGACCATACCCAATCAACATCACAAACGGGTCCCAGGATAGAATCACAACACAACACAGTAACAGCAGTCACCAAAGCAACTTGTAACCACAACAACAATTCTCATTATGCTCGATCTCTGGGTATCGACATACCCTTATAAGTAGCAATCTTCCAACCGTCGACCACAGTCGACAATCAACATTTCTCAATATCCGATCAAAAACGACAATTGATACTCATTTGACAATTTTCAAAAGAAACCGACAACAAACAAAGGACAACTGGCAACCGATGCCAACAACAATAGACTATTCACGACCAACGACAATAACTAACACCCGCAAAACGACAAACTATGCCGACCACGGCAACCAACTAAACCGAGGACTGACAACCTCTCAGGTTTTGATCATGAGATATCGTGCATATGAATATTATACATCACAACCTATCAAAGGTAACATCAGCAACAGAACTTCCCCACAAATGTCATCAAATTTCACAAAAGATATCAACAATAATAAATCATAAAATGCAATGGAACTTAAGTAGCTCCAAAACCAACCATCCCGGTTATCACGGGTGGCATGACGTATATGCAACCTCACCTTGGCCCATTATTAACTCTGGATTTCCACCAGAAGTTCCAAAGCCGGTTCCTCGTTGAACTGCTCAGTATCAACTCCTATATAACAAATAATATACATACATAAGATGCACAACGAATGATATGTATGCACATGTAGAAAGATTATTTATCGACTTATCCTGTACTGAATCCATCATTGTTGCTTAAGACCGTTTTCGTTTTAAATACTGTATTCGGTTATACTAACCATTAAATAAATCTACAGCCTTCATAACTATTTTCCCAAAAAAATACAGTGTCCTACAAAATAATTATTTTCTCGATAAGCAACTGATAGTTAATAAATACAAAAATAATACTAGTAGTGAAACCGATAAATAATAAAAATTGGTAAAATAATATACCAATGATAAAAAAAAATTATTAATATTAATAATAATAATAATTCTCCAATGGGTTAGAATAAATGAAAATAATAATTTATCTACAAATAAATATTAAATTAGCCACATTTGGTAAGTCATAATAATTACAGTAAATAATTATATGAATGAGTAATATTAAAATAATCCCTCAAAGACAAACCGTATGGTTATAAAAATATACCAAAAGGCTCTTTAGACATTTCGTTCAATATATATCGTAGTAAATATATATATTTGACAAATAAGTATTTCCACCGACTATTAGATACAATTGTTTATGTTCGGTTAATAGTATATAAAAAAATTATAAACAATTGATTACCAATATAGAAGAGTGATACTCAAAATAATTATCATAGCTGATAATTAAATTATATAAATGTTAATTTAATAATATAAATATTATGTGTCACAATAATTATTTAGTTGAATGAGAGATTATATAAATTAACCATAATACCGTATATTCTCTTGTTGGCTACAATTAATAGGTATTAAATAACCCAAAATGTTATTATTCTAGTAAACTAGAAACTATGAGAATAATAATAATAATTATTACCCAAGTATGAATTTAAATAATGACAGCCAAAATATCATAGAAAAAAATAATTCCATACATAAAGTATTATTTCTAGAAAATAATAACTATATATATACATATAGCTCTTACGATGTTGGTGTAAACGATGAGTAAAACTGTCTCATATAATTCACCTAAATCGTATATAAAAAACAATTGATTAATAATAATAATAATAATAACAAACCCATTATTTATGTTATCTTATAAATAGGATCCTTCTTGTAATATACCAGGTGACCAAATTATTATTCAAACAAAGTCACAAAATTTTAATTATTTATAAACCGAGTGAAGGCTTAGTCAATTGTTAAACAAATACATATATTGAATTAATTCTTTTATTAACTCATATAATTAATTATGGCCGTTGTATCCAACCATTAAAAAGAAAACATAATATCGTCCCGAGAACATGGATCCTGGCACGTCCGGCCCGTTTTTCGTGTCCGTTAGTGCACCAGGCCCAAACCCGAGTTGTTGATGTGAATCGGGTCCAAGAGTTTACCCAAGGTATTCTTTCAACAAAACCCGTTTGCTGGAACAGCTCCTGACCCGTAGAATTCCGGCCAATCCTCACCTATTTCCAAACAACTTCACCGGAGAAGACACCCAAATCGCCAGGAAATCCATCGAACATCCAAGAAAACATTCTACCAGCACAGAAATCAAATTTGTCAAACCCCAAGGCCTTAAATCTTGACCACAAGACCACAACCAAGCCACAAGCCTCCTGTCTGTGAACACCCAAGCGGCAGCAACACTCTTCTGGTCAAACACCAACTCCGGCCTACCATAGAACAACCACCACAATCACCACCAATCAACCAGTCCAGAAACAACCAGCAGGCCACCCAACAACGACAACACATACACAAACCTCAACCACAACCAACCCCAAAACCATAAACAGCAAAACCAATCGATTTAAAAAATACCCAGGAATCGAAAGAAGCATAAGAGGATGAAAGGAGGGCGGCGATGCAGACTCCAAGCCTCAACCTGCTGCTCGTCCCCCCCATCTCGCCTCGCGTCCTTCACCGGCCACGATCTACGGCGATGGTGGGATGAGGAACCAACAGCAGCTGTCTTGCAGGGAGAAGAGAGGAAGAAGATGAATGGGAGGAGGAAAAAAAAACAAAAGAAAAGAGTATGGCGGCCAAAATCGGAAAGGAGAGAAAGCAAAGGAAAAAAGAATGAATGATTTATTTAAGGTGATGGGCTGTGGTGAGTTGTATGGTGAGGGAGGAAGGCAATAAAAAAGGAGGAAGAAGGAGATGAAGGCAAGGAGACAGAAGGGAAGAAAAAAAATGAAAGGAAAAGAGTTTGACAAAAAGGTTAATTTTTGGTGAGTGGTAGGGAAAAGAAGGAAAAATTATTGAAAAAGGACAATTGGAAAAAGGAGATAAGGAAAGGTTTCAGGAAAATTAATTATAGAGTGAAATAATTGAAAACAAACAAAATTGGAAAGAAAGCAAAGAATCTTTTTCCAACAACGACCAAAACTGGTTCATATAGACTGAATCATTATCATATTTGTATAACAATATTTTACTTCATAGTTGACAAAATCTTCCAAAACTCCTTTCAAACCAGTTAATATCAAAATAAATTCCAAAGACCCTTTTGAAACATATATCAAGAGTGGAAATTAGATTTTCTTGAAAAGTATATTTGATATATCATTCCTTTCAAAAATATATATATTTAATATATTAAAAAGAATGAGTAACAAGTTTATTGCCTAAAATCATCAAAATTTTCTTGAAGATAGCCAGAATAAAAAAGAAAATTTGGTGTTTTGGAAAAGTATTGAAATTGAAATTTGAAGTTCGATTGGTCGCTGGAAATTGTTCTAAGGCTGTAAGAGAGTGGTAGAAAATTCGAGTTACCACTGTCAAGGTGAGATTAACATGGTAAAATTATGAAAAATTTTACCCGGGATGTTACATCCACGGCTTCTTTGTGTGAATGAATATAATATTATATTCATATAAAAGAGTGTGTCCCATATATATAATATACTAGATAGAAGCCCCGAGCATTCCCTCGGAATTAATTAAATCTTTTGACAATAATAATTTATGAAAAAGATAATTTAATGGGAATCGGAAGCCCCCTAAAAAGTAGAAAAATATATTAACTTTGACAAGTTGAATTTTTAGAAATAATGGTTTAGTACATGAGTTTTGAAACCAAAAATTTTTTTGAGTTGATATAACATACAATATAAAATGGTTTATTAAATACAATATAAATTATACTCTTTTGTTATAAGGATATTTCATGATTTGACATGGGTTTTGAAAGCCAAAAAATTTTTTGAGTGTTCATATGATTTATATTTGATCTGGATGATAATTATATTTTTTCTTCGACCAAAAGTAATTATTTCAGTATTCTTTCGGCACTTTTCAGATTTATTTTTTATAATCCATTTTATTGTAAAATTATTTCCTACCGGTGGAAAACATAATTATTATGTCTCTAATGATTAACTCATCTAAAAAAATTATGTAGTTTAATGATTATTTTGGCAAAGACATTAAACTGTTTATATAACATTTAAAGTGTAAAATTAACAGTATATTCCTTCAACGATTTTTATAAATTATTATGAATTCTAGATTATTAAGACCACTCTTGATATTGTAATGAAGGTAGGAAGTAAACCTTTTTTAGGAACAAATGAATATTTTTTATTAGCAAGATATTTATTGTATATTTCATATTACCACTATATAGTATGTGAAGTCAATCCCTTTATTATGAATCTAAGTTCAATTAAATTAGTTTAAATAATTTATTTAAATTAAAGATTGATTTTTTTTCTTGATTAGTTTATTGATTGATCTTGAAAGTAACAATTTGATTTTTATCATAATATATATATGGCATTATAGACATCTATGTTTCAATTTATATCATAATATAAAAAACCAAGAAGGTAATTTATATTTAATAATAAGTTTTCAGTACATAATCCAATAAAAAGAGAATTATTATGTTTTTCCTTCCCAAAATGGTATTGAATAACTTTTTGTTACTCCCCGATGTTCAACCCATTTATAAAACCGACTAATTTAAAATCTTTTAAATAGAATGTGATATTAATTTTATATATATGTCTTACTAAACTCCTTCCCACAGCCATGTTCTACAACCATGTTCAAATCCTGCTTTTTTGCTCAGCTCAAATAATAGTTATTGATAAAATTATTTGAAACACCCGTGTCCTAATTTATTAATATAAGTTATAAATTAAATATAGATTGACCAAATTGTCCTTATCATTTCCGGGACACCCGTATCCCAAATCATCCATTAAAGAATGTATAGCATGTGAAGTGACCAAAATGCCCTTCTTCCCGGGATACAATATCAACAACATAATCAATGAACAATTATACAACAAATTACACAACAACGAGTATGCAGCAGAAGACTATACATATGATAACATGTATGCAGTGAACTCTATGGATCCGACCCGAGGAGAGGAAAGCACCGCCACCTGCTGATATGCTCTTCTGATCATCGATCAGCTAACCTATGTAAAACTGTGAGGGGGTGAGACCAACCACTGTCTCACCGCAAACAAATAAACCAATAATATACAAATACAAATCAACTACAAGTACACCGACATCAAACAACAACAACCACAATACACAGAGCAAGACATCATCAAACTACAAACCATCACTCGTCATTACTTATATTATTATCTTTGTTATTAGGTTTAAATATTTTATTAGGGCCCTCTACTGTGTGCGTCGAGCTCGGTCCCGTCTCATGAGATAACCAGGCATAAGCCCAAATAAACCAGGCACGAAGCCCAAACATATCCATAGAGAGAGAGAGAGACAGAGAGAAAGAGGGAGATAGAAAGGGGGAGATAGAAAGAGGGAGGTAGAACCGGCCATCACAGGCCCACATGCAAACCCGCATGCCATCCCGAGGGGTATTACTTCCCGCTCGAACCAACCGGTCAACAACCCCACAGTAAAATTATTATAGTTCGTTATTCTCAATAATATTTTAAGAGTTGTACCATAAGTTATGATCAACAGTGTTGTGTGGATTTAATATCTTATCCTCAAGTCCGGGCCCCAGCCCATAGTCCACCACACAAACCACAATCTAAACCTCATGTGTTTATCATAACCAAACAAGTCATACTAGACAGGCACAATACATCACATCAGACAACAGGCCACATAATCAGGCACACCACGTCATAGGTAACATCAACATAATTCACTTTGCAAAT